>CM029365.1:1845026-1913042 GCA_017140985.1 Hormaphis cornu
CGTTTTACACACGGTTATCTATATTGATTTCAATAAGATTATTGCAGTGTGTAACTAAATTGTTCTATACTAGAAACTCGGTAGGCTTCTTCAAACTTTTTTGTTTTTTGTTGCTTTGTGTAATTTTTTTACCCGGCTGGTCATTGCACGTAGTGTTGCCGGTGCGTTCATTTTTTAAGGGGCTTTTTTATACTTGGCGCGACACTGCATGGTCGTTGAATACATTTTTGCTACACAATGAAAACTAAATGGCTTATAATAGCTACCTAGTATAATAATAACTAAAATATCATCATGGATTCAACATAGAATAGAGTAATTTTAACTTATTATCAATAGCGTTAAACTCGTATAATTGTTAACTATGTTATTACTAATTTTCCGGATATATTGTCAAATGGCCTTCAGCATTATGTTCATTATAATATTTACATATTTATTTTAATGCTAATGAAGTAATGATTATCTGCTACGTAGTACCATTGATTATAAATACAATTGTATTATTTATAATCAACGGTAGTATATATACGCTTTTCCGTTGTACTTATTTGTAATAAACCTACCTTCATTATTAATATAATATAATACGTTTAATAATAATATAATATTATTATTTTGTTGTTTGTACATATCTAGGACAGCGTAGTATAATACCGTTGATACGATTGATTTCAAATTTTTCACCGTAAAATTCTAGATTTTTTTTTAGGCTTTAAGGATAAAACTCAAAAAGCAAGCAAAATTAAAAAAAAACCTCAACAAAAGTACCACCGCAGTCCGTATACCTATCATTATTCATTAGAGGTACTGACTTTGAAAATCGGAGCATTCCTTCTACACGAAAAGTTGTTGATAGCAAAACAAAAACATCGTATACATTCCAATTGGCCATTCAATTGTGATTATATTAAAATATGTTAATATTAGTTAATATTTTACTATCAGAAGATCTAAAATAGTAGTTGAATATTAGGGCTATAAAATATTAATAAACATTATTGCATGTTTATATCATGATTAGGGCCTTTAAACCACCATTGCCAGTTAATAAACTTGGTTGTCGCATATTATATTCTCTAAAATGTTACACGATTGATTCCATACCAACGTAGAAAGTTAAATTCGAAATCAAATAACTAAAATCGCATCACTTTTATCAATGAAAATCATTATTTTTTTTTTTACTTAGTTTTATTTACATCACAATAATGAATAAATTATAAATTTCAAATTGAATGAGAACTTTCAAGTAATAACGTTTGTCAAATATTATATTTTTTATTTTTGTCTAAAATGCAACTTTGCAAGTGTGGTTACTCGAATCATTTTCCAACACATACATTTTAAATGCATCTTGCGTTTTGTTTAGTACAATCGTAATTGGTAATTTGAACGTATTTCGATAGGTACCTATTTTTTCCATCTCTGCAGTGGCATTCGCTCAAGGTTAAAAGCTAAAAACATTAACAAAAAAAAAAAAATTCGTAAAAAACCCACGTACATATTTGATTATTGTTATAGTGTAATTTGTAAATGAGCAAATTTTATATTTTGCCCCCCTAAAAATTTATTCCAGATAGGTACGTCTTTGCCAACCGATGATTCGGTTTTTAGCGAGCTGCACAGCGTCGAGAAAACGAAATCGAATATTTGTGTCATCGCTAATCTGCGCACGAGACACTAGATAGTAGGTAGGACAAATAGTAACGAACGACTATAATGTGTGTCACACTCAGCTCAAGTGGAGGGGATCCACTTGTTGTAAGAAAATCCTACCCGTGTAATAATAATACCTACTTAATAGTAATAAAATCGATGTTTGTTAACCTCCTGTCGTACGCGCAATCAACGCTGTGGTGTACGCGTCCACAAATACGTGTAATATATATATATAGGTAGGTATGCTAAAAAAAAAAAAAAAACAATTTACACGTAGGTAGGTACAAAATTGTGATTTGTCAGAGTGTATTAATCTAAATTTGTTGTGACAATAATTCAGGCAGAGGTGTAAGACCATATAGCTCCCCACACGAAAGGTGTGTAGGTACAAGCAAAATAATCACTACAAAAATGGGTAGGTAATTTTATAAATTCGTCCGACGGTATGAACTTTTATTATTGTCTCTGCGGCTATCGTTTTGACTTTTGTAATCGTTACTACCGTAAGCACGAACAATCATCACAGCTAACTTTCAGTGTGGCTCTGGCGATCGTCCGCGAAACGGTGCGAAACGCTGCTCGCGTCCACCGTCGGCACACAAAATCCGAACCGGTCCCCCCGATCATTTCGCAACGGCCGAAAACTCGGCGTAAAAACCACCGAACATCGCGCATCGTCATTATCATCACACCGTGTCCGCGGAGATCGTGTGCGTGCGTAGAACGTCGATTATTGTTAACGTAGTTCTTTCGTCTTTTTTTTTGCTCGTTTTCGACAAAATTACCTTGGAGGAGCTTGCGGTCGAAAGAAAAACTTACAAAAAAAAAAACGACGGTCAACCCGTCGCGCCCTCGGTACCCGCGTGCGAGCGGAATTCACCGTCGACGCAAACCAGTCGCCGCGGGTGCACCCAATTTCATCACAACACCGACAACACACACGACCGCGAGACATTACCAGCCTACACGCATTACTCCTTATTTAGATCTGCAGATTTGAAGGACTCCTCGGGTATTAGCTTAATTCA
Source organism: Hormaphis cornu (assembly GCA_017140985.1). NCBI lineage: Eukaryota > Metazoa > Arthropoda > Insecta > Hemiptera > Hormaphididae > Hormaphis > Hormaphis cornu. Next base: position 1,847,717 of record CM029365.1, read on the forward strand.
TTGATTTTTTTTCATTTTTTCTTCGTTGTGTCTGGTATTTCTTATAATTCCGCCGTTTAAATTTGAACTAAGGTTATCATTATCATCAGTACTGCTTTTTTTTTTTTATTTGGAATTGCAATTGTGAACAGCAGTCTTCAGACCATTGGCAAACTTTCTAGATAGATTAACAACAACGTGAGTTGAAGACGTTTATATTAATAATTTCCAACACACCTAGTAACGTATGTACATCCGTAGTTTACATTATAATTGTGTAACAAAACTGTGTTTTGGTGTCGTTAAACTACAAAATTGTAATGGTTTACTTCCAAATTTGGTTTCTCTCTAGTGTTGTTTATTTTCTTTGAATTTATTGCTTCATAAGCCGCGAGTAGAATTGGTGGTTTAGAAACTCACTTATTATGGGTACTAATTACCCAATGTATATTAAAAAGAAAAACTGCTACCTTAATTAATGAATTTTTTCAATTTTCAAGTTGGTGATGTAAAAAGTAAAAACATTTCAAGGTCTCACATAACTATCTAATACTTTTTTTTATTATTCTTCGGTAGGTAACTAACTGTATTATTAGTACCTAAATAGTTTACTGGTAATTTTGTTCGAGTACTGCAAAAAAATTAAAGCTAATTGTTAGTATATGTATTTGAATATTTTATGACAAAGTTTTAATAACATCGTCAATATTAGATGTACATACTTACCTTAAACCTACATAAACAAAACAATTTTACTAGGTACTAGATTGGCAGATAATATATCTACCTAATTTTAAATGTTTATTTTTAAATATGAATAATTATGTATAAATGTACAGGTAAAGTTGTCACAGGTTAAACAAAAATTGGGTACTTATTATTTATGATTTTGGTGGTTAATAAATTTTATTGAACCTTTGTTCATAAAATAAATATTAGGTACCTATATTGATATTCAATGGAAAAATTTGTTAACCACTATTGTTCACCTGTTGCTTGTTTTAGACTATGGTGAATAAATATTACATTAGAGTTGGTATTTCAATTATTAAAGAAACAAATTACAATTATATGGAAACAGTTTTTAATACATCAAGTTGATAATGAATAATTGATAAAATGGATTTAAATCAATCAAGTAAGATTATGAAACCAACACTATCAAAACGAAACCGATTCAATGACTCATCTCACGGCAAAGTAAGATAGTATTATATTTAGTGATCTGAAACTAAATGTATCTACATGAACAAATATGTTTAGTATTATATTCTATCTAATTTGTTTAGATCAAACTTGAAAGAGTTTTAGGGTTAACAGTGTCAACAAATTCATCATTAGATGTTGACAATAATACTGGAATTATTGCTTATCCAGCTGGGTATGTTAAATGTTATTTTTTTTTATTTTTTTTACTGTGTAGTTTATTTTCATTTGAAAATTGTTATAATATTAGGTACTTATATGAAGTTTTACATGTTAATATAATACAATTCTAATATAATCACAAATTTTATTCTTTAACTATAACTGTTGTTAAAAATATCAGAATAATAACTTTTTAATTTTTATATGAAATAAATAAGTTAATTTGTTATATTCCCATTAAAATCCTTACTTTCACTTTAGTTAATTTTTCTGAATTTGTTTTGTGTTTTAGGTGTACTGTGGTTTTTCATAACACAATCTTGGGGTCAGAAACACACTTGTCTAATACATGTAGAAAATCTATTACATGCTTAACATTCTCATCTGATGGCCGATATCTTAGTACCGGTGAATGTGGCCATCAGTCAAATGTTAGGGTTTGGGATATGACAGACTTTACCCAAATAGCAGAATTCTCAGGACATAAATATGGAATTAATTGTGTGGTGAGTTTTAAATTTGATTTCCTACATATAAGTAATTTTAAACTCTAAGCGGAATGAGGAATGTCACAACTTTTAAACTAGTGACCTACCCAAAATGCAAAACCCTATCCATGCAACCTACACTTATCTCGGATTTTTTTTTTAAATTGTTTGTTAACATGTTTAAATTTAAATTTTGTTTTTGTTTAGGCTTTCTCTCCAAATCAAAAATATTTAGTGTCTGTTGGATCTCAACATGATATGATTGTCAATGTTTGGGACTGGAAATCAAATTTGAAATATGCATCTAACAAAGTTTCTGCAAAAATCAAAGCCATTTCATTCTCAGATAATGGAAACTTCGTTACAATTGGTAATAGACATGTAAAATTTTGGTATCTACAATCTTCTAGATCAACTACAGTAAGTTATAATAATCAATTATGTACAAAATTATATTTTATTGTTGTAATTTATCTTAGTATAAAGAACCCGTACCATTAATGGGACGATCAGCTATCTTAGGGGAACAGAGAAATAATGATTTTATTGATGTTTGTTGTGGACACGGAACATTAAAAGATTACACTTATGTTATCACAAAATCTGGATTATTATGTGAATTTAATAATCGCAGGTTATTGGATAGATGGGTTGAACTAAAAGTAATTCTAATTTTACATACTTAACTACAACTAATTATTGCATTATTCACTACAAGTGTCAAATACATTTTTAGACCACTAGTGCAAATTGTATGGCTATAGGTAACCAATTTATTTTTGTTGGTTGTGCTGAAAGTATTATACGATGTTTCAATACTGGAACACTTCAGTTTGTGACTACATTGCCCAGGACACATTATTTAGGTGTCGATGTTGCATCAGGACATGACATTAGGTAATAATTATGATTTTTTTATGTTTTAAATACTACTAACTTGTTATTATAAGTATTTTTTGATTATAAATTATTTTCTTTTAGTCACATGGCAAGTATTCCTACTAATGCCAAATATCCAGACTCAATTGCTTTAGCGTTTGATGAAATTAATATGAAGCTAACATGTGTTTACAATGATCATAGTTTATATGTATGGGATGTTTCTAATATTAGAAGGGTTTGTGCAACATCTTATTAACTTAAATATTATATACTTTTACTCTTATTTAATTAAATGTTTATTTGATTAGGTTGGAAAATCTAATTCATTTTTATTTCATTCTGCGTGTATATGGGGCGTTGAAACATACCCCTCAATAGAAGAAAATTCACAAATTCTTACAAATTCATTTATAACATGTTCTAGCGATAATACTATTAGAATTTGGAATATGGGCTATGTGGAAAATGGTAGAAAATATTATTATCAAAAGAATATTTATAGCAATGTAAGTAACCTATAATTTTAGTTTGGCTTACTTGACAAATTGTTGTTAAATTGCTAGTTTTCGTTTTTAGGAACTTGTTAAAATTATTTATATTGATTCTGAACTAAATTCTATAAAAAATACAGAGTCAAATTTAGTTGATAAAAATGATTCATTGTCATATGATAGTTCCAATGGTGTTAGAGCAGTACGAATAAGTCCAGATGGAATGCATCTTGCTTCTGGAGATCGATCTGGTAATATTAGGTAAATGTCTGAAATTATTTTTTTATTATTTTTGCCTAATTTGTTTATTAAAAAATAAAATTATAGTAGCCAATAGTTTGTATATATGTTTTAAATTCTGAGCTTATTAAATAAATAATGTACTGCTTTTACAAAGACACTAAAAACAAAATTGTTTCTTGACCAAGCTTTCTTCCAGACTTAAAATGTATTCCTTTTGAATAATATAAAATATATTAATATATAAAAATATATAAAATATATAAATATAATAATATAAATATATAATCATTAATTGTATCAATAATTGTATTTTTATACTTTTGTCAAACTATAGAATTCATGATTTAAAAACATTAAGAGAAATTTGTTTGATTGAGGCTCATGATGCAGAGATATTGTATTTGGATTATACTGATTACAGTGATAAAATAAAGTTATTTGCTACTGCTTCTAGAGATAGAATGATTCACGTATTCAATGTTAATAAAGTAATCCCAAATTTGTGTTATTTTATTTTAAATTTTTCTTGTAGTGTTTAGTAATTAATCGTAATAAATTATCAGGGTTACGATTTTACGCAAACATTAGATGACCATTCATCTTCTATTACTGCTGTACGATTTATAAATACCCAAAATAAACTGCAAATGGTATCTTGTAGTGCTGATAAATCAATTATATTTCGAAATTTAACCAAGGTCAGTAAAACTTAAAAGTAAGATAATTTCAATTTTTGTTAAGTAGTATATTTTTATAAATATATTTGTTTCATTTAAAGTTGCCTGACCAAAACTTTAGTAGTTTTTCTCATAATCATTACGTATCAGGAAAAACAACTTTTTATGATATGGAAGTTGATTCCAAGCAAAAACACATTTTAATTGCCTGTCAAGATAGACATATCCGTGTCTATAATTCTTACGGAAAACACACAAAAACATTTAAAGGATCTATAGGAGATGAAGGCTCTCTTATAAAGGTAATTTAAGTTAATTAAAATATTATATTTATTTAATATTTTATGTTAAATAGATTGACCATTTATTTTAATATTGATCTTTACCTGAACAGGTAGTTTTAGATAAAAGTGGGTCATTATTGGCGACAAGTTGTACAGACAAGACTTTGTGTGTGTATGATTATATTTCTGGGGATTGTTTAGCTACTATGATTGGCCATTCTGAATTAGTTACTGGATTAAGGTTTACCAATGATAGTAAACACCTAATTTCAGCCAGTGGGGACGGTTGTATATTTGTTTGGCGTATGCCAGCTGATATGATTAAGTTGGCAAATTCCAGCATAAAAACAAATATTCAAACTGAAAAGTATGTATTTAAAAAATAAGTTAAAATTATTAATTGATTATATAAATGTGTTACAATATAATAATTTGTTACTAAATTACTTTAGACTGGTTTCTGGTACTAGTACTGAGGTCAACAGAATTCTTAGTGCTCAGAAAATAATTGATGAAAATGAAACAAATAAATTTAGTATTCCTGCGTAAGTAATAGTTTTTATATTTTCTTTAATTATGTGCTTAAATAATATACACTTATCTATTTGTTTTTTTACATCAGAGATGGACAATTACCACTTTGGGCCAAAAAAGAAGATGACATTTCAACTAATGCATTATTAAATACTTCCCATCATCAGATAAATGCGCCAAAAGGACAATGGGCTCAACGAGCTACCAACTCATCAGACCCATGTAGTATTATTCAGTTGTCAAAAAATAAAGAAGTGTTTGACGGTTTTCGAGATGATAGTTCTGATAGTGGTACAGATACTAGTCGATCAATTTATCCAGAAAATCAAAAAGAATCATTAATTGTTCCAAAAAAGGTAAACTTGTTGAAACTTAAAACATATTCATAAACTGATGTGTGTTGGGTTCATGTATATGAAGTAGAAAGATAACCAAACAAATTGTTTAGTTAAAAGATAAAGGTTAATGTTTTCTAATTGATAAAACTGTATACAATTGTTTTGTACATACATTTTAGTTTTTAATATAATCTTGATCATTTGTCAATCTATTGATCTTAATTCGAAATTATCATTTGTTACCTATTTTTTCAAAAAAATTATTTATTTATTTTTAAATTTGATATAGTGTTTACCTATGTTTAATTTGTTGTTTGAACTTTGTATTTAAAAAATTACTCTTTGAAATAATACCCACTACTAAACCAATAAATTATTCTTACTACAACAAATAATTTTTATATGACATGTAAAAGTTCTCAAAATATTTTACAATTTATGTGATTATAAATATTTTTCTATTAATATATACTATATATATACATATCAGTTACAAATTTGATTTTTAAAAGACAAATTTAAAAAAAAAAAAATGTTTTACAGATGTTGCGTATACCGCCTGTATTTGTTTCAAATGATTTTGAAGGACATGTAAGTTTATATCATTTCCTGTAATTCTAGTTAATTATAATATTCTTTATGTGTACCAATTTTAATTTGAAAATATCCATTTACTAGTGATTAGAATGATTTTTATTTTTAATTTTATAAGTATTATAATGTTGGTAATTTTATCTAATTAATAAAAATTATTTTATAGTCAACATCAGACAAAACTAATTCTCAAAACACGTCAGATATACATCGTATTCGCAATTTAACTGATGATAGTTCATTAGGCAGTTTTAAAAATGAGGTAATCAATTAAAATGAATGTAACATATTTTAGTAAAATAAATATACGTGTGTGTGTGTGTGTGTATATATATATATGGTATGATGTCCATTTAGGAGCTGGAAAGCAATAACGATCATGATGGAGATATTGAAGATTTTGATCCTGAATGGGTCAAGACTGAATATAAGAATAGTAAAAATACTGTTCTTTACTATCCTACTAACACTGAGGAATTTTCCAAGTAATTTTTATTTGATTAGATATTATTTTGACGTGTATTTTAGTAAGCTGTAGATATTCATACAAATGTCTTCTATGTGTTATACCTTTTGATATTTTCTAAATCATATTAAGTGTAACTGAAATATCTAATTGATTTGTATAGTAATTTGATATTAATTAATAAATAAATATAAATTAATTTATAAATTAAATTAAATAATTCAAGTAAATTTTTAGAGCTAAATAATTAATAGCTAAATTAATTAGTTTGTTAATGGGATGAAATTTGTTATAATCTAGTGACTACACAGTTACAAAATTGGATTCTGATGCTATTAAAATGTCACAAAGAAAAAAACAGTCCATAAAACTTAAAGACAGTTTATTATCATCTGGTCTCACTGATGTATCCAGTCAGTCTATGTCTGGAAGTCAAGGGAGTGAAGATGAAGACGACGTTTCTTCTAAAAGTGTCACTTACTCAGATAAAAATTTAACTATGTTATCCACTAGGTAAGAATTCTTATATTCTATTAAATTTAAAAAAAAAAAAACAGTTTGATTTGCATTGTTTTAACAATAAAAAATTTTCCCATAGTAATGAAAGGTTAGATTTAATTAAAAAACGTGAGCAATTTTTAAAAAATACATTTGAATCGCTTGGAACTTCTGAAAAGGACTGTCAAGATAAATATTACTCTACTAGTAAGTAGACATTTTACAAAACTACATCAATAGTTTTTTTCTTTATGAAAATCTATGATGTTATATTTCATTAATAATGAATTTTCAATGGAAAATGAAAAATTTATAATTTTTTTTCTATTTTTACATTATTTGTTCAAATTAAGATAAAAAAAGTATTTCATCACAATTCAAAGAAAACAATAGTAATGAATCCAATACAAATAATGCCAAAAAACCTCAAAATAAGAGAGAAGAACTTCAACAAAGAATTGAAGAGACTAGAAAAACATTACAAAGTGTTAGTATTTTAATGTGTTCTAAACACATTCGAGACAAACTTACTCAACTAATAATCACATTGAAAACAAGTCATGTGTCTGGCGATTATGACATTTTATTCATTAAAGTCAAATGAGACATTTAGCGCGTGATATTTTTATAATTTCTATCAATTTTGAAACAACAATATAAAATGACATTTTAATACCATAATTATACTAGAATAAATCAATTGAAAATAGTTTGCAGATTATTTGCAATATAAAATAATAAAAGAATTTGCTTCACGTACAATAGCTCAAAACCTAATTCAAAGCACCAATTAAAGGTAGATAATAGGCAAGCTTTTGTTGACCAAAATAACTTATTTTTGAATATTTGTTGTTTTTTTTGCGATTTTGTATTTTGAACTAACATAATTTGTTATTTTTATATTGTATGTATTTTTTCCATATGTTTTTTTAAAATATGTATTTATTTTATTTTTTTTAAATTGTTATATTCGTGAGGACGGGGTGAATGTTAACTAGTAATAACCGCTTGTCCAAAAGGGTACTATGTCTCAAAAATACTTAGAATAAAATAATATTATGCATTTTGAGTGTGATTCGTTTCGAATGTGTTAAATACAGTTTTTAATTGATTACCAATTGTTTTATTATTTAAAATTCATTTATAGTTGGGAACTCAATCAAATTTGAAGTCTAGTCGAAGTATTTGTGATTTAAGTAGACACTATGGTAAATCTGCTTCCAAATTACCTGTTCCCAATAATTTACCTGGTATGAATATTAGTATTTTAAACTATTAAATTGGGATAAATCCATAAATCTTTGTTTTATTTTTATAGTTGATAAACAAATTACTGGTTATAGATCTATGAGAAAAGTATGTTCCTTGGTCGATTTGTCTTCAGCAAGCAATGACTGCAAATTCGTAAATAGTGGTAAATATACTTTTTTTAGATGTGCAATTTTGTACAAAGATATTTAAATTAAAAAAAACGTGTTATTTTGAATTATTGAGTAGGATTGGATGGTTCAAAATCATTTTCCAAGAGCCAAAAAACTTTCACCAATAGTATGCATAGAAGCAGTTCTGTCAGCGTTCTGGATCAGGTATATTTTAATATTTTCAAATGTTATTACTGTACGAACGAAACTTATTATTTATGTAAAAATCAGAGTGATTCAGAGAGCGATCCAAACCAATCTACAGATGTAGGAATAAAAAACACAGGTATTATTAGAGCTATGAGACCAACAATATCTTCTCAAAATAAAATTATTACAAACAAATCAAATTTGTTACGACGAAAGAGTTCAAATGCATCACAGTCTACAAGTATATATTTTGTTTTTACAATAATATCTAAGTTTTAGTACATAATAATTATTATAAAAAATTAATAATTTACAGCTGCCCTAAATGTTAATACCTTTAATGAAGATTCAAGTTCAGAAGAATTTTTCACGTTGCATAATAAAACAAATCATACATTGCAGTCTAGAATGAATTCTGCTGATAAAACTAGGTAGGTACCTCTTTAGATTTCAATACTGTTAGGCAATCGCCTAATATATTTTACTGTCAGTTAAGCTACATACAATCTAATATTTAATAAATGAAAAAAACATATAAGCCAGAAAATTTGTTTGTTTATAATGACATTTTGGTCGGGAAATAAATACCACCTGGACATATTCTTTCTTTCAAATAAAGTTTTGTTCATAACTTTTTTTACATTCATTTACCAGATAAAACATTGTCTAAATGTATGATGTTGACAGTTTTTATTTGTAGCGGCTTAATCTCTAATTATTTTTTTACCATTATATTAAAATTTTAATTTATTTTAGGCGAAAATCTTCTTTGACACGGTGTTTCAGTGAAATGAATTTGAAATCAGAAAAATCTAAAAATGATAGTACTGATTTCTCCACCAAAAGTAAAAATACTAGAAATCAACAAAAAAATTTAAAAAGTAAGACAATTTTTTTCAAGTTTTGTATTTACTATAATTTTAGATCTTAGTTACATTTGTTATTAATATTTTTAGGCTTTTTAACTTTAATGGCTGACCAGTTATTTAAAACAGCTGATACAATTCTGGAAAATACAAATGGACTCGACTCCTCTGTTACACTTACTAAACAAGTAGATGTAAATTATATAGTTTCAAAATTGGAACAAATTATTGATAAGGGAGGTTTGTTTTCTGAGCAAAATCCAAAAACAGCTCTAAATAACACTCAACAGTATTTAGATATTCTGATTGAATTGATAAATAAACGTTTATCAATTGAAGATGTGTAAATTAGAATTATCTTTTATCATATTTATTTCACTTTAACATAAAATGGAATTGTCCAAAACATTTTTCTAACCTCTCCTTTTATAATGGTTTTAAAATTTTAATTTTGTGTAAATGTTTTTATCTACATTAATTTTTGTAGACTATTTATAAACTTGAATTATTGTGTTAACTTTGAAAGTGTAATTTTTTAGATATACTGTTTTCTCATTCAATTGATCGTTAAATCATTTCATTGTAAATGACTAGATGATAACTATACTGTCATACATTTGCAAAAAACCATTTCTATGATCAAATTGTATAAACGTAATACTATTTACTATATTGTGTAACACTATAGTATTAAACTTAACTTTGTTGAAACTAATAGACTAATAATATTATGTAATCCGTCCCAAAATGTATAGAGAATTTCTATTGCCACATTTAATGCTGTATGTTATGATTTTTAACTCCATACTGATTTATTTTTATTATGATAGTTAATTGTTGTTGAATAATTTAAATTATAAAATATTTATTTTGGAACTGTATTTTTATAGTCTTGTTACTTTTTTCCAAACTGCTTTTTAGATAATTTATATAAGTTTAATAATTCTATGTTCATTGTCCATTTATATAAATCGATTGGTTTATCGTGTAAATGAATTAAAATTAATGTGCCTTTTATTACAGTATGTCCGTTACTAGTCATATTTAAATTATAAGGATTAACTAATGCGGTTAAAACGAAACGAACCGTACTTAAAGGCTTCAATCTTATATTATTGATGAATGCTGAGTAATGATAATAAAATGCTTTGTTATTTATTTTAGTTAGTGTTTTTTTCCCCTTACTTAACCCTTTCACTGCCAAGCACTTTTAATTTATTCATCACTGACAGGACAAGCTTTTTTTTTTTTTGGAATTTTCATTTTTTTTTAAATTCTATTTAACCCTTCAACGCCCATTGTAGCAGAAGTGCAACACGTTCAAAACATAATTATATTTTATTATTTTCAATATATTTTAAGTAAGTGGCGCTATCTGGTTAATCTAGAAAAAAATATCTACCAGCTGTTATTAACAACACAGCGATTTGATGAATAATCAATGTTTAGTTTCCCGCCAAATTGTGCATAGTACTTTTTGTGATAATAACGTTTATGTGCGTTATATTTTTGACATTATATACGTAAAATCTTCGTTTATTCTTAAAAAAAAAATACTACATACTCAGGTAAGTTATATAGATTCTATATATATACACCAGCATAGATATTATTCGTTTTTATTTGAATTATACTAAAATCTAATCATGTTGCATATTTGCTACAGTGGGCAATAAATCAACGACATGAATCGTAACATTTTAAATGACGAAGAATTATTGGAACTTCTTTATAATACTAATTGGTCGGATAGTGAAGATGGTTTGGATGTTTCTGACAACGAACAAGACCATCATGTTATAAATATTCACGAAAATGTTGGTATTCCTACTTATGACTACCTATTACCATTTAATTGACCTTTCTGTTGTAAACTCGTGGTTGCTCTTCAAACGAGTAAAAGAGCAACAAAATGAAAAACCAGAAATTGAATTACCGGATTGGAGAAAACAACTGGCTTGCGGTTTGGTAAAATCTGGGCAAATAAGAGTAAGTGGACGTGGACGACCAACAACATCATTGGAAGTAAAAATTGCTAGCACTAGGCCACAGTCATTTCGCCCCACAAAAGATGTGCGTACTGACAAAACTGACCACTGGCCACAATTTTCTGACAAACGGGAGAGATGCAAAATGCCGTCGTGTAAAGGTTTCACTTACATAAAATGTTCGAAATGCACAATATATTTATGTTTGAACCGCAATAATAATTGTTTCACTAATTATCATATGAAACTATATTATGTTTTTATTATAATATTAATGCCCACTGTTGCATAAATGCTACAAGTTATAAAGTTTAAGTTAAAATAAAAAGTTATGAATTTAGATTTTTTTACTTATTTTTTTCGAATTCCTGGTATTTTAATCCATGTATATAAATTTTAATATACAAATTTAAAAAAATTGGGTACTGAAGGGTTAATGTATTCCTTGAACTAATAATAATCAGCAAAAAAAAAATTAATTAGTTAATTTCCTAATAAGCTGTAAGTATTTTTTAATTGACCAGCCATTGGTTCTCAACATTTATCGTTAATTGGTAATTAATAACGCATATATTATAAATTGCAAAAATTAATTATTTATTAAAAAAAAAAAAAATTATATATCAGAATTAAAACATAACATGTAATTGCGAGATGACATAATATTATATTATAATAGTTTTATATTCTGCAACATCACCTTGCACACTTCCAATGTATTGATTTGAAGCCATTTCTTCTTCATCATCAAAACCTATTGTAAAATACATAGTACAAATATATAAACAATTTACAGCATATATAAACATGGTATACCTTATACGATATGTTATTGTGAACTTATGTATAGTAATTCTTTATAATCGTATACAAAATAATACAATACATAGGTTCATAGGGTATATATTGTATATAATACGTACTATAACTAAATAATAATAATAATTACCGAATAAATCATGAATGAATTCGTCGTCTCATTTGCTATTATTTCATCCAAACTTGCCAATATATTTTCATCACTCATAATATGTGACATGATGGTGCTAGGTAGAATAATACCGACAAAAAGCACACAAGTATAACAAAAATGAATACAAACTTGACTACTCAGGTTTACAGTTAATACTAAATACGCGATGACCATTCAAACAAGACGTTCAAAAAGTCAAAACATCAAATATTGATAACAAATTATCAAAACAAAACAACTGATAACAATATTTTGGGAAGCCTTGGACATTAGAAAATATTAAATTGTATGTAACTTCTTTGACAAGAACAGTACGATGTTTTTTGTTACGTAGTTCAATTCCTCTTTGAAAATACCACAATTTAGCAGTTATCAGTTTTTCTGTCAGATTATCTGTTAACATTATAAACGAGTGAACGCACATATGCGTCAATGGCCTATCAATGTAAATTGTCATTGACGCACATATGCGTCAATGGCAGTGAAAGGGTTAAAGTCCGTCCACGTTCCTATAAGAAAAAATTTCGTAAATATCATATTTTCGGTTTTTTTTTTCTGCACGTTGGGCCGATGATAAAAACTTTTCAAACAATTCTAGTAGCTAATGTTTAGTTTTTAAAGAGACAAACATTTCTGATTTGAGTCACATCAACGATCAAATCTGCCCGAGGACTACGTCTTTATTGATGTTCATTATTATAAATAACAGGGGTTCTAACGAATTTTACACAATTTAATCACTAATACTGGTCTTACACAAACAACAATATGTAAGTGTTTCAGCCGTTCCGGGAACACAATTCGATGGGTCTAATTTAGCTGGATTTATATATATTATTCTTATTATAATCGTTATCTCTCGTAACCGCGATGCGGAATCGACGGGGTGGGAGGCGGCGGCGGCGGCATCGACGGAACAAAACAAAAACATTTTTCCACACTGTAGGCCGCCGTCGCCGCCGCCGCCGCTGCTGCTGCTGCTGCTAGTCGCTCAAGGGCGCCTCTGATAACAAAGCAAAATCGTACGCGTTCCCGTCGGCCGCCGTCGTACCGTGCCGCGTTCCGACTCTCCGAGACCCGTCGTCGTCGGAGTCAAAGATTACTTCTTAAGATCCTGGACCAGCCATAATATATCGTAGCGCTAAGCCGACAAAGTCGTTTACGTGTGACCGTGGTGGTGGCCTTTTAATAATCGCTCAACACTTTTTAATTCACGCTAACGGAGGAGGCGGCGGCGACCGGAAGATCGTCCGACCGGTGGTAACAACAATAATAATATTGAACCGACACCAAAAAAAAAACTGCTTAACTCGAGCGCGCGCGCGCGCGCACACACACACACATAAACGTTAACGTCGTACAAAGGAAGCGCGAGCGACGAGAAAAAGACCTCCGCATATGTTACCCGTGGAGCACGTCTTTTTGGCAGTCGTCGTCGTCTGTTGGCTGTACGCGCAGGTAGGTACGTTTACTTTTGAGTTTTTCACGCATTCGGTCGGCTCGCCGGGCAAGCGCGCGTGCAATCGAGATTCGAATCTGGTGACGGTATTAATGACTCGGCCTGCAAACGGCGGGGTTTGCGCGGGCCGGGCTCGTGAAACGGCGGATTCTGTCGTGTGTGTGTCGACTCGAATCCGGACGCTACCTAGCCAACGCGACGTTCGGTACAGAAAAATTTCAACCGGTTCGGTTGTGATCCGTACGTCTCGATCGTTTATTTACGTTGTTGTTTGAATACTTTCAGACGTCGGTGTTGATCACGGACCGCCTCGAGTCCGGTTCTAGTCGCTTGCACGCGTGTACACATTGATTGGTACGCACAAGCCGGCAACAGGATACATTTTGTGCGTACAAACACAAGGAATATGCCTTCGGTATGGGATCCAAAGGTTGGTCATTTTTCTACATAACATTATGATAACATAAACAATCGCTGTTTTATAATTGTATATTTGACCTCTTTACAATCTTCTTAGAGAGCGAGTAGGTAATTCCTAAGTACTATAAGCCTTTTATTTACCATACAGCTTGCGGGCACACTCTTTCCCAGCGTACGCAATAATCGCTTAGTACTTAACTTATTGTTCTTTTAGTAGTTTTGATTGAATAAAATTTTGAAATTTGAAATTTTTCCCCCTGTAGAAGTCAATTCTGTGGTGTTTAAAAGTGTATTTAACTATTATTAAGGCGTCATGATGAGTTAATTTAAAAGAAGGGGTATAGTAGTACTACTACTTAGTAGTGTAGGTAAATTTATGTATGTCTTCATCTTAGTGTTACACTGTAGGTCATATTTTTAAAACAATTCGCTGTGTGTTATCTATAGGTAGGTAAGTCGATTGTATTCTTTTGAGTATAATAATGTGATTTAGTTTCAATATACTTGACACTTATTTAGAGTGCCTACAATGTGTTTATGTTGAAAAACCCTATCTATGATACCCGTTGGACAAGAAATAGTTACATTTATAACATTAAAAAATGTTTAACAATGAGCAAACATGTAAGTAACAAATCTCAAACTTACTCGGAAAAAATAATCTGATAAAATATTTTTTTGGTACAAATTAGACCCTAGTCTGATCAAAATGACCATGTTTATTGTAATGATACATAAACTATGTTGTATTACTATACAACTATTTACTTATTAGCTTTTTTTTATCAAACCTATTTTAAGTTTTTGTATCTAATGTACGTATCAAATTAGTTTTTAATTACTTTACAAACTTAGGTAATACTAAGTGTAACAAAAAAAAACTATAAGTAATTTTTTACCAAAAATATTTTTTGAAAACAAACAATAGTTCAGCACATTTTACTATGTATACCAATGTATGTTTTAATACATAAGTTTTGTTCTTACAATAGTTAATACATTTATCCATTGATTGACGCACACTGTCAGTTAAGGTCGTACATGATACACAGACTTGTATTTTTTTAAGGTTTGGTTTTTCAGAAGTGTCCCAGGTTTGGACTCCTTAATATGTTTATAGTAGTTAAAGTAAGAGTTTATACATGGTCAGTTTTTTCTGAAGAAGAAAATTAGGTTTGGAATGGTATAAAACCAGGGTTGGTAATATACGTGTATAAAATGTTTTATACGTTACATGTATAATACCCTACGTATAAAACGTATGAAATGTATAAAATGTATAAAACGTATAAAGCTTTATAACAATTAAGACATAAAGAATAATATTAGGTAGAAATTACTTTCTTTGAAATCTACAATTTTTATAATGGGAATAACAGTATATTACTGTACATTTTTACATTTTAATAAGTATAAACTTAAGAATTTCAAAAAATTTTAGAACTTTCTTAAATAATAAATTTAGAATCAAATTAAAATTCAAAAGAAATTATTTTTAGTATTGTTTAGTATTATCACAGATAATATAAAACCAGATATTCCACTATTCAGATTATTGATAACAAGAACCCTCCTCAGATCAGTGTGCCCGCGTAAAAGAATCTTAATGATTGTACAGTAATTTTGTACCATAATTATTGTACCAGGTATTAATTCTATAATCGGTGTATCACATAAGATAAATACAGTAGAAAATTAATACTTACATCATTTTTAAAATTATTTCTTTTACATATTTAATCACTCATTTCCTAGAATATATAATAACTTTTAAGTGATTTTATACAATGATATGGAACTTCATTATAATATTTTTAAGTTCTTGTTTATTGCTACAATTTTTTCTTATTTCAAGAAAAAATCTGATATATTCTAGAAAATGTAATGAATAATTTGACTATTTCTTCAATTATACTTTATTTTTACATAAAAGCTTTATCAGTAAAGCATTTTACACTCCAGGGAGAGATGGTTTGTAGGTCAATATCAAAAAAGAAAATAATAAATAAAAACACAGCTTTTGATTTGAGGTAATGGGCATAAGCCTGTATATTTATGTTCTTCAGCGACTCAAAAAAAAAAAAAAAAACAAATTATGTACAATAATAAAGTTATGTTATAGAAATGACCTCAATAATTAAATTTACATATTGAAATTATAAATGTTTTAAAGAAGCTAATTTTTTATTTTTTAAAGATTTTTCTGAAACTAATTCTTTATTTAGAAATTTAATTGTTGAAAATATTCTGAATCTAATAAATAAATTAAGAAGATAATTTTTAAAGCGACTCAACGATTTTGGAAGATGGCGCGTAAACGTCGGCGTCTCAGCAAACAATAAAAACCAATGATGCACCGTCAAAAAGTAACGGTTTTCCGTAAAGAAATTTTATTTCCAATAAGAGACAGCACTGATTTGAGGAGGGTTTTGGTTTGTTTACATTTTTGGAAATTACATTGCTTGTATAGGAAGTGAATTATCTGGTTATATCTTATCTGTGGTTATAATGGCTGCCTACAGATATATATATAGGTACAGATATTATTGTATGTACACCCTGATTTAAGTATTATCAGGTTATGTTATGATTTAATATGTGATAATTGAATTATTTCTTATCAATATTAACTGAAAATTAATAATTATTATTATAGACCTTATACTACCTAGGAGAATTAATACATTAAATATTCGTACATAAAATAAAATAAAAATATAAAAATAAAATAATTTCTGTTTAGTGCAGCAAAAAAAAAAAAAAAATTGTATACTGTATAAAACGTATAAAACTAAGCAGTTCTATACTGTACGTTTTATACGTTATATACGTACGTATAATACATGTTTTAAACTGTACTGTATTATACGGTCCAACCCTGTATAAAACCGTACCAGAACGCCAAGATGTGCGTTCAATTTAATTTTAGTGGAGCGTATGTGTTGTGCCCATTTTGGTTTTTGGTCAAAGTGTACTTGATAGTGTTTGATGAAGGTACGTGGACATTATTTAGAATGATGTAAGGGCACATACCTTGTTTAAAAGTGAATGTAATATGACAATATTTGGTTTTGTTATATTTGATTTTCCAGTCAAGATACATACCAGGTTTGAAGACTACCGAGGTGGTATTGTAAATAATAAGAAGCAATTTCGGGGTCATATTGCACAAAAAGAATTGCTTTATTGTCGGGAAATTCTGATACTGTTGTATTTGGATGGGTAGGTTGATTGGCATTAAATATGTTAAAAAGAAAAGGGTCAGAAAAAGCACTTGAGGTACCCTTGCTTTTATTACAGATATGGTTTAAAGTGTGTATACACATTCTTTCACTGAACAGAGTATATATGCTTTTATTATCGATTATAACTTCAAAACTAGGTCATCAACTTATATTAAATATTTCTAGAACTTTGAGAGAATGAAGTAATTCAATAATATTGTTTAAACATATTTTGTTTGGTTTACACTGTAAATAATTATTATTCTAATTTATTTATTTGTTATTCTTAACGAATTATTTTAGAATACACAAAAACAATGAATATATCAAATTTTTTTTTATATTTTTTGTTGATTCATTTAGATTCATTTACTAACAAAATTTATTATATATGTATGTTGTTTGATTTTTTTTGCAGACAACTATCAATGGCCAAAAAATGAACCCAAAGTTCAGGTATCTCCAGAACGCCATTTGCGTTCACGTCATCTTCAAGTGTGTTCTAACTGCAATCAACCTATTCAAGTTAAAGTTGGACAGCATAATGTTTGCGCTTGTATGTCTTCAACACCAACTACTTCTAGCAATCCATTTTTTTTTGCTGCAAATCAATCAAAAAAAAGAAACAGAAAACCTTTGCAACTTCCATCAACATGTAAACGCCAGTTATTTGATGTACCCCATGAACATTCTGAAAGTTCGGTGATTTCAACTAATACTCAAGAAACAACAGAAGTTGTTGAAAATGCAACCAGTGACGAAGCCTTAAACATTTCTTTACAACAGTCTCAACATCAATCTCCTTCAACCAATCAAAGAGGTCGACATGTATGTCAAGTCTGTTTTAAATCATTTACAAGCCCTTGTAAACTAACTCAACATTCATACTCGCATACTGGGGAAAAGCCATTTGTTTGTAAACATTGTTCAAAAGCGTTTTCATCAAAATTTAAACTTGTTCGTCATGTTTTGATTCATTCTGATCAGCGTCAGTACCATTGTACAGTCTGTGATCGGACATTTCATAGAAAAGACCATTTGAAAAATCATTCTAAAGTACATAATCCAATAAAACGGACTATGCAGTGTGATCGTCCCGGTTGCTCAAAGGAGTACAGCTCTGTTCTTAGCTATCGTAAGCACATTGCTGTTCATTCAGTAGAAGAAGGATTTCTTGACTGCAAAATATGTAATAAAGTTTTTGAATCAAAAGATGATCTTATGTATCATTTAAAAATACATTCAGGATCCAGAGTAATTAAGACTCCAGCAGACAAGAAATATCGATGCAG
This sequence comes from Hormaphis cornu, assembly GCA_017140985.1. NCBI lineage: Eukaryota > Metazoa > Arthropoda > Insecta > Hemiptera > Hormaphididae > Hormaphis > Hormaphis cornu. The sequence continues at coordinate 1,866,352 of CM029365.1, forward strand.
TTTTTGTGACCGCAGTTTCTATACAGGAAAAGATGTTCGGCGGCATTTAGTTGTCCATACTGGTTTAAGAGATTTTCTATGTCAATTTTGTCCTCAACGTTTTGGTCGTAAAGATCATCTAACTCGGCATATAAAAAAAAGTCACAATTTGAATGCATCTAAGAAATGTAAACAAAAAAAGGCTAGTGAGCAGTGCAAAAGTAGTAAATCGGTTGACACCGTTTATCTCGAAACTTATGGTCAGCCATATATTAAAGAAGAAAAAAAAGTTACTGAAACTGTAACCAGTGGATGCTTAATAAAACAAGAAATCACATCTCCCATTTCAGAAGTACAAATGTTTCATTCATCCAACATCACTAGTTTTAATTATAACGAAAATAACAACCAACCAGTAATTCAAACTGTTGGGTCATCTAATGAAGCTAACTTGCCAAGTGTAAGTTTCCAACCACAGACATCGTACCAAGTAGAAGAGCTTAAAGTATTTGACGAAACCTTAACGAACCAACTAGCAGACAGTTACCAAGATTCAGCCAGTTCTGAAATGCCTGGATTAACCCAACTAATCAGCTTAATACCATCATCTTCAATCTCTAATATTGAATCGTCTCCTTCAATTTTGACAAGTCACGAGTCATCTGTTATAGTAGATGGTTCTCATCAACACATAGTACCTTCAAACCAAACTCAATACCTTACATCATCATGTGAAATACTGTCAGCTCTGTTAAGACAAACTTCTGAAACAAGTAATACACCATTGCCAAGGTTTAATCAAGTTTTTCATCAACAACAGTAGTTCAGTTAAAAATAATGTTATAATCTAGTCAGCCATCTATAATGTTTCATATTAATTCACTTATTGTATGTGTATTTAGTTTAGGTATACATACTAAACTTAAAGTAAAATATTGGTTTAGTTATTAATACTAAAATACCGGGTTTAATTTTTTTATATTACATGTTTACATAACAAGAAAATACATTTTTACTTAAAATTCATAGACGTCTATAATCAACTCAGTTTAGTTACTAATTATATGTAATTTATTGTTACGCTTTGTAATTTGTTTAGAGCAGTGTGACCTAACCGCTGGGAAGTTGGGAAACACTGGTTTAGAGTAAAAGTTTACCTTGTAAAATCTAGTCTTTAAACCATACATGCTATAGTGTTATTTTTGCAGTAGTTACAAAAAGTTTCAAATAGTTGTTATAAAAGTTTTATTAATTATTTACCGTGTGTATGTACAATTTATACTTACTTTTTAAGAAATTTGTTGTTTAATTTTGTTAAAATTTCTTAAGTTTTATGAATTATTTTTATAATAATTAATTTATGTAAGGATGATTAGAATTGCCTTTGTCATTATAATACCAAATAATTTCCAAAAACGGATGACAGCTACTAATCAACCATAGTAGTTAAAAAAAAAAAAAAAAAATTGCTCTGTGGGAAACTGTTTTTATGGGGTTATTTAATGAAAAAAAAAATGTCTTAATTTAAACCATCACTTTGGTTTGTATGATATATTTTAAGTATATTGTTTAGGGACCAAAACCAGTACTTGTAAGTTCCTAGTTCAACACTTAGTGGTTAAATAACCTAAAACTAGCAGTGTGGCATGTATGTTATTATAAAAGGTTAAAAATACTGTCGTAACAACATGTGTGTATTTTTAACGTGCATATTAACTTATATTTTGTATGTATATTGATGTACCTGTTAATTAAGACACAATATTAAGATTTAAAAAGTTTTTTATTTAATCATTTGTGATTTAAACCACTAAAACACTCTTGCCGAAGCTGGAAAAGTCTGAAGTTTCATGTAAGCTTTGATAATGTTTTTTATTATTAATAATTCTGATTGTTTTATACAAAGTATTTTTTTATTGATTAGTTAAAAACAATAATAATTTTATTTAATACTTAACATTATATCAAGTATACAGTTCTGTATTAATTTAAAGGTCTATTTGGCAAAAATTAGAAACTTAAATTTTATAAACCTATAATATTGAGCTGTGTCAAACATTTATACAATTCCATGTGTTCATTATTGCTTATAATAAAATGTATGTCTACCTAACCGTTAGTTGTTCAATAAATGTACAACTATAACTGTTGTTACCAAATATATTTTACGTGTATTGACATTTATCTAAGTGTACTATATTATTATATATTTTTAAGTTTATTAGAATAAAAACGTATTTGTTTATTTTATTTGTTATTTAGCATTTTATATATAACGAGTAAGTTGTGGTGAATCATAGAGTTTATGAGCTATCTGTTTAATTTTGTTATTAATTGATGAGACATATTTATCTTTTTTTGCTATTACATACATCTATAATTGTTTTACTAAAGAGCAATTATTTTGCCTAGTTACCCTATTTAAAAAACTTTATATTAATCACTTTTTTTGGTTGTTTATTAAAAATTATATATGTTGGTCAAATAATTTTGTTTATGTTTTCAAAACTAGTTTTAAACGTTCAAAAAAATTTCCATATCATAACTGTAAGATGTAAACTTTTGTGTTGTAATTTATTATGTTACCTACCAGATTATCAGATTTTTGTTCATGTGGACTTATATTAACTTAAAGTAAATTTTTGTTTAAACAGATATTTTTCTTACTTTTACAACATAAAAGACATAATTTATTTTACAATCAGATATACTAATTAAGAGTTGATCTATATATATATATATATATATATATATATTACACATAAACTATGTACAAATAATACTATTTTTATATGTTTAAAGAATGCATTCCTGTGATATTTATTTTATTGATAGTTAAGTAAAAAAGATGTAATTGTTATTTTGTATGTTTAATATCTTTGGTTAGAGTTTGATGGTTCATTTACTGTTATAACTATTATATTCATACACATAAACTTATGTATTTTCTAAAGACAAAAAAAAAAAAAAATACACATTTTTTCATTTGCAGGGATATAAAATTACAATAAATAACCTTAAAAAAAAATTTGTCTTGTCAATTGTGCACCTTCAGTAACATAGTATTAACATTTAATTAAGAGGAGATATTCAAAAAGTTATCTTTAAGGAAAAGCATGTAATTATTTCAAACTTGTGATTATAGGTGACTAGTGGCACCAAAATAAAAACATTACCGGTCCACCATTCTGCATATTGACCTACAACTATCTGACTTAAAATCTACCCGATTACAGGACTTCAACGTTCTCGTAGAATATTGACACCGCCATTAATTATTAAAATATTAAAAGCTAGTTTTAAGTTAAAAAGCAACTGGCTAATAAAAATTTTAATAATGGTTCATTTGTTGTCAGTTTATGTTGTAAGCACGAATGTAGATACTATAAGATATACAACTTATTTATACTTGTGGTTGTAACTTGTAAGGAAAAGCGTTTTATTTCGACAGGGTTGCTGTCGGGGACTGAAAATTTTGTACTGACCAGGACCAACCGGGAAAATTCCATTGGGGTTATTCACCCATGGCTATAGTTTGTCACACGATATTTTACATATTTGTTTTTTGAAATTTTCAAAATTTGAAAAGTAGGTTTACCTAGAAATTGGTAAAACAGTGAAATTTACGATAAAAGAGTTTTTAAAAAAAATTTCAATTTTTTCTTATACTTTATTACTCTCACATTATTTAATCAAACAATTTGAAACTTTCACGCATTATTTAAATTACCACAATACAAATTGAGTGCAAAGTTTTTCAACCTTTTTTTAACTTTTTATAGTGCTTTCCACATTTTGAAAATTTCCATAACTTTTGTAGTTTTTGTTCGATAACAACTTTAGTTTTTCGGAAAAGGTTATGAAAAATTAATGTAAGCTTAAGAACGTATCAATCCGTCGTAGAAAAAAAAAATCAAAATTGAAGTCGCAATATTTTTCTACAGCGATTCTTATTGAAAAAGATTAAAGAAGACATAAAACAAAAAGAGGATAATGGCAAATTAGTAGTCTATTTGGGATTTAATTTTCCTCCGTTGTCTGTTGGTCCGTATTAATTTTCTTTTAAAATAACAGAATTAAAATATCAAAAAAATATACGTGCAAGTGAGTGCAGGGTGTTAAAATATTATCGCCTCCGTGCATTTTTGAGTTCGCTACGCCTTGTGATGGCAGGTTAGGTATGACAATATGTGTATGAATAGCATTGTAGGTATCTACCATTGATTTTATAAAATCAATGATATTGCATATTCGATTTGGGCATTCGAGAAAATACATGTCGTATTTCTGCAGTTGTTGCATTATAATAATTATTCAGTAGAAGCAGTTTATTTTTCAAACGTCCGACATAAGTGGTTTAATTTTCATCAATTGACAGCGGGTGTCGTTATATAATATACTGCAGACGCCCGAAGTCATGCCGTTGCCTTGGATACGAGCTGGGAAACTATGGTATTATAGCCATATACCTACTCTATAATGTTCACGAACATTTTCTATACACCTGTACTTATCGAGGATGCAGGGCGAGTTAACTACTTTTTTTTAACTCGTCAATGGTAAAAACAAAAACCTACAGGTAGATGTGTATTTAGTTGCGTGCAGTATCTCCGTTGATAATATCGTCTTCGTAAATGTACGAACTCCGACGTGTCCAAAATGAGTACAAAAAGCAATTTTAAATATAAAATACAAAATGAAACACGAAATTCATTTTAAATGTGTGCGGGAAAATGTGTTAAGCAACATACAATATTTAAAATACGGTGTACAAAATAAAAGTATGTTAAAATAGAAAAAATAAATTCAAAATTTACCAGTCAAATTATTGCACTGTTTTAAATTATTCATTTGTAAATAAATATACAGTGATATAATAACACGATGTTTGTATAAATGTTAACAAAGTAAAACGAAAAAAAAAAATAAATAAGTAGTACTATTTTAATCGGTGATGCGATTGTAGTGATTTAACTTAATTTTTCATCTTTAGGGATCAATTTATTTTACGTAATATTGTTGTTGATAAACATTTTTAACATTATATAGTGTATACAGAGGTCATAATATCAAAAATGCCCTTTTTGTTTTAACCGTTCAAAGTAACTACGACGAAATCACGAAATCATAAATGTGTTCAAAATACAGAACGTTATTTTGTATTTTAAACACTATCTGTATAAAATGTGTCAAACTCTGTCTACAGTCCTACCCTGTATACGGCTGTGTTATTTAAGTCAACACCCCTCACATTGCTTCTACGCACCATTTTACGTATTATATATATATATATGGTAATGTTATAAACAACGCTTCTACGCTATAAATTATACCTATACCTCCTATATACAAGACTGTTTGCAGACAATGAAAGCAATGGTGGTGGTTCGGGTAGAATCGCTAAGTAAATGAAAAAAAAATTACATCAGAGATCTTTGAATTATGTATTTGACTGGGCGAAATAAAACCAAGAGTATTTTCCTTTTTTTTTTTTTTTTCTACCGAACGAGCTAGAAAGAGGTGGTATGATAATATAATGCGCGTGGACCGTAAATCGTACGAACTCGTACGTTGCCTTGCGTTACCCGTTGAAGTTTGGGGATAATACATATACGCGGTATAGAGATTAGAGGATACACGCGTTCGTCTTACGACACCGTTGCACGAACGATCAATTAGGATTTTAGCTAGAGCTAGGTTGGCGTAATATTGTTACGAATGATACCGGCTCGCGATGATCAGTTTTTTATTCTTTTAAATATATATATATATATATATATATGCTTCTACAGCGGTACTGACGTTTTTAACAGATTTCGACCAACACACCATTTTTGTTTATATAGACGTTATTACGTTTCCTCATTTTTTTTTTCAATAATTCTCCCAAACATTGTTCACATTGATTGAACATTTTCTGTACTTACCAATTTTAGAACCGTTAAAACGAGTCAAGTGTGTACGAGCGTGATTAAAATGTTAATATATTGTATACAACTATGTAACAACGTTTATTTTATATTACACACGGTGTTAAGAACTCAAAAATATACAAAATTTTATTAAAAATGTTCAGGCATAATGTCATAGCTGTTACTAAATTTAATATCAATTATAGGTATATTAATATAGATATATAATACCTATTACTTATATTATGATCGTTAACAACTAAAATTACGTTGTGGCTGCAGTTTGGTAGCTTATTTAAAAATGTTTAATACGTTAAATAGGTTATTGTTTGAGCACCTAGATGTTTTCAAAATTGTTTTTCGAGGTTAATTATTATTACGTACGAAACTCGGGTATGCCTAGGTTATACCTATCTACAGCAAATAGCAATGAATAAACCGTGTGAAATGGTTTAATATTACGTTGCATTACATAACATAATACGTTTTAACGATGTAGGTGTGAATATTATATCTGGTTGAAAACCATAAATATTGGTCAATTAAATGTCCTCTATAATACGTAAAAGTTCTTGAACACACGAATGTTATTGAATTTTCAATTTCCGGAATCGCCCTACGGTTCCGGGAACAATATGTTAGTTGTTCGTCCATCGTGTAGTATACCTACATCTATTTACTTACAGAAAGCGTAATTATTATGCAGGTTATTAAGTATTTTGGCAGTGCACGCGGTCTCTATTTTTACAGTTCTTCGCAAAACACGAACGCTAAATAATTGTCTATACTTTATATGATATCATTCATTTATCAGAGACGGTAGATAGAAAACCTTATTGCCCAATGAATGCGTATGTGACACTATTCATAATACACTACAAAATTAAAATTCTAAAAAAAAAAAAAAATATCCAGTTGTTTCGGCGCACTAAGAAAATTTTAAAACTGCACAAGTATATCTGATAAGTGATAGACTTATAAAAAAAGTTGAAACTAGGGTAGAAAGGGTGACTTTTGGATCATTATTTGCCAAAAAATACAAGAAAAAATGAAAAAAAAAAAATGTAACAAATACGGTAGACATTTTCAACTTGGCTTTGGAGCGGTCATAATATGATACTAATGTATAGATTACAGACATTTCACTATCCTTATGGTAGTTATAAATATCTAAATACAAACGCTTAAAATCTACGTTCAAAATTTAAAAACTTACTATAATGACATAAACGGTAGGTAGATACGAATGATGTATAAGAAAAATTTATAGGTATAATTGTGCATATTACATTTTTTTTTGTACCTAACTATTTGAATAGGTAGTTTTATATCACGTAATAGAAATAGGTTAGAATTAAGAATTTTATTTGGTTTATCATTACCCTGTTTATGTGTTCTTGTCAAGTGATTATAGTTATCGAGCAGTCAACTCAAGGGCATTTTTTTATGTAAGTGGGTACCTACGTTACACTTTCATAAACATTAACAACCTGTTTTATTATTATAGACTATAGAGTATTATTATTTTACACATTCACAACGGTTATCCTAATTTTACTATCGATCTAAAGTCAACATTCTTAATGTTAATTTAGGTTTTTCATTCATAAATGGGTTAATTTTGGGTTTTTTGACTTAAAATTTGAACACAACATCAGTCGTACGTTGCTTTGACTATATACCAAACATTTTAAGAATCACACAATTTTTTGTTGTACCGATATTGGTTTTAAGATTTTTAACGACATATTAGGTTTCATTAAAATCGCGTATTTATCCGTAATTTTTAAAATAATCATTCTATTTTCTTGAAATTTTTAACAAAAATGTATCTTTATACTGTTTTTATTGTTAAATTTGAGTTTCACCAGGACGTTTACTTGATAACTGAGTTCGCTCAGAATCGTGTTTTGAAGGCCTATGTTCACAGTCCAGAAAACGCCACAAGTGACTGACAATGACGGGACGTCAAATGCCGATTATAATTCCCTACAACACGACGCGATGAAACAAATATTGCCGCCCAGATTAATATTAATTTAATCCATCATGTAGGTGGATCAGTTTTTTTTCTTAAAATTTTAATAGAGTTTAATAATATAGCAATAATAGTGATAATTTTTCTTCTTGTACCTACTAAGATTTCGTCTGTAATCTACTGGAAGAGTAAGTACCAAATCATAAATTTTTTTGGTTTTGATATACAACGCCCTATATTTTTGATAAAATAGTTTCTAATATTTATAGCTGGTATATTTATAGAAATAATGGTCTGTGTATAAAGTTTTAAATTAATAAAAACCTCAAAAACAATCAATCTTGGCGTGATTCACGTTGAGCTTAAAATGTTCCATTCTTAGTAGAATACGCGGTTTCGTAACTTTTCTCATGAAAAAAAACTGTCTCGTCTGTGTTTTTCATTAATGAACATTATATTTTTATTTACCTTTTAAAAGTTATATACATAAACTCACACCAAAGGGGGTCTGCAGCTCTCCTTGGCTCCTTAAGTATGACATTGAAATAGTTAATAATATATAAATTAGTCAGTTTGTTACTTTTTTTTACACAGATAAAGTTGTAATTGTTTTGAAGTATATTCTACTGTATATGTATGACGCTTTTTAAAATCGAGTAAAAAAATGATACTTTACCAACTTCAAATAATCAATTCGAATTATACTGTACAACTACGTTTATTCGACGTTGCCCATCGAATAATTTTTTTTAGAAATCAATAATTTAATATTAAACAGTTCATCATTATTTACAGACTCCTGTAATACAAATCTGTAGTTTACATTTGCCATGTTTATTTTCAATACGTCTTAAATTGATACCAAGCAAAAATGGAAAAATCTGATTTGTTTCACATTCACATCACATCTTATCATAATATTAATAGAAAATCAAGTATTTAGCAGTTAACTCTACATTATAAAGTATAGGTAATGTCTAACCATGTACAGATGTGATTGTCAATTGTCAAAAGATTTGAAACAGATATGCAAAACCAAAAATATCGGTAAGTACATTATAATGTAACTTTAATTATAGTTCAGAATATGCATTCAATTTCTGTGTTCATAGGAAATATACTTATCTAAATATGATTCATTTTTAATTGATAAAATAAAAAAAAAGGTAAAAATTATACTCAAATGGTATATCATATTACGAAACAATATATTATATCTGTTTTTCATGTGTTTTGAAATCTGATAAACTGCCGTTGCTAGCGGCAAACAAATGTGTATATAACTTATAAGGATCCTACTACAAGTTTTATCTCGGCCTTTATGAAATGCTAATTTTCCAACCCGTTTATTCCTGTCTCCTGCCTCAACGGTTTTGAAGTAAGAGACCACTCCCGGATCGAGCTTGTTAACCTTATTTACTCGCCTCGAAACGCATTTATAAATATATATATATATTGTACGAAGCACGTAGTCACTCACATTTGTATGAAAGGATTCTAAATTCGATTAATTCTATATGTACACACCCCTTTTATGCAAGGAAAATTGATTTTGCGACTGTGATAACACGTTTATCGGTCTATGAAATTAGAGGAACTTCTCAGACAAATTGTTTTGCTTATGAAATTACGTTTGTTATGTGTGAAAATACATGGCATAATACGTTAAAGACGTTGGAAGAAATCCCGTTTTCTCCTGTTTTGTAATAAGCACCTACTTACAGTAATTTTAAAGGTGGGTTAATGACGTAGCCTGTAGGTAATAAATTATTATATTATATTATTTATATGTTTGTAACGTATTGTCTAAATAAAATTTTGTTGTTTTAATATTAATTTTGAATAAAAAAGTTTTTCTCTCATTTTTGATTACCTAGTTATTTAGAAGTTCTATTATATATATATGGGACGTGGAAATTTAAGTATTTGGATGTATCGATGGTACATTAATGCAGTACACTTAAATAAATCTGTTCTGATACCTATTCAAATGGCCCCAATAGGTTCAAAAAACATTTTGTTGACTTTTTTAGGCGTATATATTTATGTATAATATAAGTGCAAACTTTAAAAATTTTAAGAGCATAGGTATACTTGCATGCATATTTAGTTATAGTTGTTATGCCTTAACTTAACTCAACCCTATTTATTACAGGATTCAAATCGTTTATGAAAATCTTTATAGAATATATTCTTGTAATAGGTATATATATATATATATATATATATATATATAAAATGTTAATAATTAATACGCGTAAATAACAATGATCGAAGTGATACGATAAAAAATTGTAGCTATATTAATTATTATTATTATTGTGAGAAAGTATTATGGCATTTTTATCACAGCTTGACGAAAAAAAAAAAAAGAAAGAGAGTTATACTATCGGAAACCTTGAGTTATTTAGTTTTAAATCAGATTAGGATAATAATTGTTGTACAATGCAATCCTAGTACATCTAAATTTAAAAAAATTAAAATTATTCATAAAAAAACATCATGCATATATTTCAAATTAGCATCTATTGTAATCTATTATAAGAAATTACTTGTATTAATGTATATAACAATTATTATAATTTATCTTGCTTCAGGTAATGCTTATATAATTCATCTGGTTAGAGATGTAAAATTATATTTCTTATTCAATAAATTATAGATGCATGTTTGTAGAATAATAATTCACGAAAAAATAAACAACACTAAGTATTGCATAAAATAATTTATTTTAATATAAAAATTATTAAAATTTTTAAAGTTCATATAAATATATGTACAATGTATAGGATACTGTTGAAAATAAGTATTTTAAACATTTTTTTTATACTTAAATATTAATCAAACATGAATATCACTGTATCTATTTAGCTATTTAGCAACTATTTCTGTATCTACTCTTAACTAATACCTACCTACTCGTATTTATTGTTATTTATATTACACTTGTAATTTTATTTTTATTAAGTGATTGCATTTCCTAATAACTGTACATATTCCTTGCATATAACACTAATAGTACCTCTTAATAGTACCTATTAAAGAAAAATGACTTTTTTACCATTAAAAATCAGTGTTTATTTTATTAACTGTATTTCATACTTAATTAAAAAATAACTTAAAAGTTTAACAAACTTCACGGCAAATTTCTTTATTTTTTTTTCAAACAATTTTCATACAGGTACTTACCAAAACTTTTGAAGTTTTCATAATATTGTGTAGCATTCAGAGCGAATAACTATACTTATAAATAAATTATTTTTTCAAGTGTACTAACTATTAGTTTTATTATCCAATATGTTTAGTATTTTGATACATTTAATATTCATGATCGTCAAATCAGCTTTCATAAGTAAACATTATACAACTATAACATATGTATAAATATAATCATAACAATAGTAATTTTACTATCCATAATCAATAGTATATTTATAATAAACTTATTAAAATAAATTTACGTACTTTTTAAATAAATATTATTATAAAATTAATAATTATAATTACAATTGACTATTTAAAAAAAAACCGTACTGTTTTTACTTTTACACTATATACTTTTTTATTATCATCCATTGTTCATTTTTTATATAGACAATAATAAATTACTTTTAGCCGTAAGTTTTCAGACTACTTTAAACAATATGTGAACATTATTAACTTTTACTTGACTCGGTGTTCTGACTGCGGAAAAATACGAAGTAAATGTCAATATTGTCAAAAACACAGATTGTCAAATAGGTACCTGCATGTAGTTTCATCGGTACACGTAATGCATGAATTTCAATCATGTTGGTTATAAAAAATATACGATTTTCATTTGTTTTGAACAGGTCACATATAAACATTCAATGACCACAACCAATCAATTTTCAAGTTTTCATAAACGTATATAATAGTGCAATTTATTATGAATTTAAAAATAACGTAATGGATAAGTAACTAAAACTATGAAAATATGTGCGTTTACTATACAATTTAAAAATTAGATGTGAGGCTGACAACAAAAAAAATTAATGTTATTGAATTTCAAAAAACCTTAAAAAAAATTTTTTGCTCAAAATAATGTGGATGTACCTATATTTATTTACACAAAAGGCACCTACTTTACAGTAACTTATAAATTGTATTACTTTAATCGTTAAATTTTTTTCCAGCTAAACTGATCATAACTGACGTATTTTAATAAATTTCAATTTTTAATATAGTACGATCTCTTGTGTCGACCTCATAGAAACATTAAAAATATTGAAAGTATATCTATAGGCAATGTATAAGCGAGAAACTCTATGTAAAATATTGACGTTTCAATGAATTTAGACAAAAGCATAAATTATTACGTGTTTTTTACAAAAAAAAAATTTTTTATTAACATTTAAATGAAATGGGATGTTGTACTAAACTAATTAATTTCCATTGTCATTGTGTTTTAAATATTTATTGTGTTTAACTAAACTAATTTTCCAATTTCCTATACATATTTATTCGATATAAAATACTAAAAGTTGAATAAAACCTTAAATCACCTATAGTTTACGGATTAATTGAAATATATCTATTAAAACATTTTATGTTAAGTATACTGTATGAATTATAACTATATTTAAATATTTAAATACAAATTCGCATTTTTGTACGTGGTTTTCCTATTTATTTTACTAGACAATATTAGCACTATGTTTTAATATATTTTATTTTTTGACTACTCTCAAATACATAAAAAAGTACATACAAATCAAGTAAAAGAAATTTATATTGCGTGGTTTGCTAAATTTTACACAGCATAAAATTTTCTATACACAAAACTAAAGGTATGTATTGGTATAATCATTAATTAGTAAACATTTTAATGATATTTAATGTACTTATGGCTCAAAAGTCTTTAATGAATTTTATCAAATTCTTTTTATACAGAATAACGATTAACGCTGGATACATGAATATATAATGCATAAATTACTTACATTTTAAAATAACATTTATTACGCTCATCATAGTAAACAATGTTTTTACGTTATTTTCATCACCAACTTGCACACATCACGCATGCATTTATTTCACATCACATGAAGTCATCCAAATCCCAGTACATTTATTTATATATCAATGTAAAACCTATTAGATCTATACAATATGACCTTGTACTTTCTAATGATGTATAAAATTACAATTGTATGATTATTTTATAAGGAAATATACTTTCCTTTCACTATTACGGAATTTATAACTTCATATAACAATATACTGTTAAAATACAACACAAAAAATATTAAAAAAAAAAAAAACGAAACGGGCAATAAATATTATAAACTAACAAAATAATTTGAAATTTAAACATTTAAAATTTTTTTTTAATTTTTTTGATTGGAATAAAATTGTTTTAAGTACTTAATATTAAGATTTTGTATTTTAATTTTTCCTTGTGTTAACTAATGAAGAAAACTTTTTTTTTTTTTAGTTGTAATATTATCCTCTTCTTTTTTTTATACGATGTTCAATCAATATGTCGTTTTACTGAAAGTTAATTAAACTTCAAGCTCCGTTCAATATTCGTCATTTTTTATAAATGGCGAAAATTAATGAAATAATCAAGGAACTTATACTTTATGTTTGATTATTAATCTTTAAGTTTTTTATATAATAAACAAAATATAGAAATTTATACCTTATATTTGTTAATATTTAATAACCTATAGTTTCTGTTAAGCCTTGGGGTTATTGTTGTTGGAGGAGTATTCAATGGAATGAAAACAATAGGCTCAAATACATTTTTATAATATACATTTCAATTTTAGTGAACTCCGAAGTACATTTTTAAAGTATAGTTTACAACAAATCTGACTTAATCATAAAAAAAATCTGCTTATAGTGTATATTTAAATATTTAAATTTTCTAGTTGTTTGATTTTTCACATTTTTTTTTTGTATTTATGAATTTTCAAGAACTGTAAATATATTAATTACTTTTTTACAAATATTTTTTGCTTTTAGGTATATAAAACTGATGTTAAATACCTACCCAAAACTTTTATTGCATTTTTGAAGAAAAGTTTTTGAATTCAAGTAGAAATAGTTAGTACTTCCCTGTGCGAGAATTGTATTACTAATACATGTCGTAATGCAAGAGATTGTTTTCCATTTTTCTTTTAAATTCTAATAATGTTACAGAGCTCATTTGATTTTTATGGTTTACTTACTAATAGCAGAGGACACAATGTACTAACGTGTGTGGATTCTATTAAATTAAATTAGATATCTATGGATAACAAACAACTACTTATATTTTTTTAAAATACCTAAACACTTTTTTTTTTATTGTTGGAATTTAAAAATTTATGGTTTCTTAAAAGTTGTAATATAAGCGGTAAGGTTTTGTATAGATAGTAATATAATAATAAGATAGATGATAAGTGACAATATTTTAATCCCATACATAGTACCAACCAATAGGTATGAAAAGAACAAATTTATAAGTATTATAATGTTGACTAGGCTGTCATTAAATGGGTAACAATAATTTCAACAACTGGAATAAAGATTGTTTTCCACTGTAAGTATATAAAGAGGATACTGAACAATGCTACCTATTCGGTATGGCAACAATTAAGTCCTCAGGACGGCTGTTCGAATCTACATTTAAGGGATTTTTAGTACTTATTGTAATTGTCTTCTTCGTGTAAATCCTGCATTATTGTTTGATGGCGGGTATTCGATCTCAGGGGAATCAGAGAAAAAAAAGAGAGATTTACAGATTGGTAAACCGTGGCAGCATTTAATGCGAAATGATGAAAAAAAGTAAATACCTACATATTGCATTCGCCGTGCCACAAATCAATACTTGCCAACAAGAGACTGACACCGGAAATTCTTAATGAGGTTTCCTATGATATTGATAATACGTCTACAATAATTTCAGACACAGTAAACCACCAAATAGGATATTATATATGAATATACATTGTGTATAAATCACGTCAAAACGGCTGCAGGGTCATAAATAAATACCCAAATTAATATTAAATATTTTTAAACGTAGCAAACAAATTTAATATTAGTAAATTTGTTATAAGAATTAAAAATAATTGTGTACATATCCAAACTATAAGCAGGCAATCTCTTTATAATGACCTGATTGGTATGCGCGCTATAGTACACGACAGATTATGGACCATATATAAGAGATTTATTGCCTATTGTATGTATTATATAATTATACTATTACGTAACTATATTAATTATTAATCGCTATAACAATTATGTGTACAAATATAACGTATTATATTTGCTATCAATAAATGAAATCTATAATATCAAGGCACTGTACAGAATTTGGTCACTTTTCTAATGTCCTTCACCTTGGCACAGAAAAGTGCTTTTTTTTTTTCCATTAAGAATTTATTAGTTCCGTAACTGTTCTATGTTTGTGTTTGTTTAAAAAATAACATAGGTACGTCCAATATTCTACTCAGATTAAAGTAATTTTTTTTCATTAAAAGTAATCAGTAAATATTTTAAATATTGAAAAAGACAAAAATTTTCGGTCAGCTTTTTGAGTTAAGTAGTTAAGTACTTTTTTAGTCGACAACTAAAAAATAATTGTCAAAAATTTATGGCACGCCAAATTTTAATCAATATATTTTTAAACTTTTTTCTTTAAAAATTAATATAATCACTTAATGTTTTCTTGATAACTTCAAAATAATCGAACATATCTTGATTAGAGTGAATTTCTCTTTCCGTACATTGAAATTTCGAAATATTTTAATTCTAAAAAATTTTAGAAGAAATGGGTAAATGTGGTGAAATTATACGTTTTTAAGTTGGCAGACGTTTTGTGTAAAACTAAAATTCTCAAGTTGCTTTGAAAAACAAATGATTCATATAGGTTTTAAAAATTGAAATATACATTTTTGATATAAAAAGTGATACAAGTAAATTAAAATCGTTATTTTTTAAGCAAGTAAAGAACATTCCAAAAAATTTAAATAAATCCAAAATATAGAGTTTTATTTATATTCAAATAAGTAAATTAGGTACTAATACATTATATACGTATTATTAGCAGTAATATTTTACTCTTTTATACATTATATTTAATAAAGTTAAAAATCTAATATTATGTATTTATTTTTCAGCCAAATTATTCATATCTAAATATAATTATTGAACATTAATTACTCAGAAATAAATACCTACTGACACACTTTAGGTCACAGTCGACAGATAGATATAAATAAAAGAAAATATTATTTTATCACGCTTAAAAATATAATCTATTAAACTACTCTTAGTTTTTAAATTATTTCTTAAATACATACAAAGATGAACTTGTAAATTGTAAATTGTAATATATTTTGGAATAGTGGTAACAATGCGTATTTGCTTTTAGTAAGAATAGCGATTTGTTTGATTTTTTTAAAATTTTGAAACATTATTGATATTTAAACTTTAAGTAGATACCTGCGCAAAATTCTGATGTCTCAAAAATTTATAGTATGTAGTTAATCAAGCAGATATGGTTTCCATCCAACCAGAAAAAACAATTTTACTATTTAATAGATTTGAGTGGAAAAATTCAATGGTGTGGGTCTCTTGTGGCAGGAAGTATAAACATTTAATTTAAGTTCTAACTTGTTTTTATAAAATCTGTCAGAAAAAAGGGGCATTAATTACGATGACGTTGATTGACTGCGGCGGCCGGTTGAAGAATAGTCTCGAGTGAGTTGAAAACGAAGTATGAAGAGTGGAATGGTAGACGAAAACGTTGTATCGTATAATAGATTACTGAAATACAAAAGTCTAGTTAATATCATGATTGTACTTTCACGATATTCTTGCTGCGAGACCAATCGAAAACGAAATTTCCGAAGATCAGTCGCTGTCCCGTGCCAATGAAAAACAAAAAAAAAGCGAGCAAGTTTTAGTTCGGGTGGGATTGTGGGATTTTGTTTCGACTTAACGACATGTATATATTTAAATGTACCCTTCATATGCCTTTCATTGCCAAAATCAAATTTTATGGTAATATACTACAGATAGCATGACGTCCACCAAAAAAAAAAAAATTAGTAATTTTCGTACGTGTACGTTTTTCTTAAATTCGGCGAAAATAATAATGCCATACAGTGTATAAGGCTATACCTACAACTGTCTGTTACTTAAATAGCTAATCGAGTGTCAAGGAAAAAAATGTGTATATTTTTTTGGGTCGGTACTATACATTTTACGTATCACCTCGTGGGCTCAGATCAAGTTGTATATAGAGTTGTATACTCAATAACGCATAATATATAAATATTATATTAAAATCTTAAAATTGTATCGATGCGTATTTGTATGCGTAATTCGTTAGTTCTATGCATTAAGCATCCTATTAATTATTACTATAATCTCCCGAGAGGAGATCTCGCGCAATACTTTTTATTAAATTGATTTATACGTCTTTAGCTACCCAATTTTATCAAATTTCTACCCAGACTTTAATCGTCCCGATTCTATCACGACGACCGGTGTTGTGCGCGAAGATAGCGTTCGAGTTATCCGGACGAAATAATAAACTGCTGTGTAACAACTAGTATAAAAAAATCATCTATGTATACAGCCTACAGGATGTTGTAATAGATGGCGGGTATTGCCGCTAAGCAACTTTCTTGGCGCTCGCCCGCCGTCGAACGTTTTCGTCTACAGAAAACCAAACCTCCGAGACCAACGCGACGCTTCGCGAGAGACGCAAGTTCGAGCTGGTGGTTAGGATGCGGACGGACCGTCGCTGAGCCGAGCCCGGCTATCGCATCGCCCGAAACAAAACAAAAAACGTACGCGCAAGCTGCTGACGTTCGAATATAATGTATGTATAATAGATTTTTCGTTATAATACGAAAAGCTCTTGTGCGGTAAAATAAAAAAAAAAATAAGAGGAGAAGGCCGGACGTTACATTATGTATACGTGAGCGAATAAAACTCCCCAATTACGTGCCGAAACCCCCGCCCCCACTCGGTCGGTCGGTCGCCGACGCGTGCTGCACCCCCGTCTCTACGGGCAAATTGTCAAATCGTGTTGGCCGCCACCGTCGCTCGAGCCGTATGGCCGGGCCCGCACTTGTAGCACTTTTACAGCCGCCGCGACGCCCGAGACCGTGCTCACTTCTGCCAGAGTCGTTTTCGCGCAATCACGTCGGTCACGTTTTTCGTTCCTGTATTCAAATACCGTTGACGCCCGTCCGACTGTACGCGTAAGTATACCGTTTGTTCGGTGTAAAATATCGTTGTCATATTTTTTTTTTTTGGAGAAACATACGTACATTAATATACTTATGTTCAATATTAGGCCCGGGAAAGTCTGACGACTTTTTTTGACGCGTTAAATTTAGTAAATAAAAAGTTTTAAACTCAAATTTTAAAACAAGTATAACGGGTAGGTTAAACATATTGCATATTGATTCGTGTTTTTAATTCACACGGTTTTGTACTGTATGGGTTACTTATAACGTCGCCTTCGCTTCAAATGTTCTTTTTCGTATTTTCTTTTAAAATTTTATTCTTCGTAACACTTTAAAAAAAAAAAAAAAATTAGCTATTACATAATTAACTTGAAGTTAACACGTCAAATTAAAAAAAAAGTTAACTAATTCGGTTGAAAGCTTACAAAAAAAAAAAAAATAATAAGTTAACGAGTTAATTAAGTTAATGATCAATTAAAACTAACTTAACTTTTTAACTTAATTTTAACTTTGAACGACGAGTCTTAAACATATTATAATATTATGATCCGGAGACGTTCGTCAGCCCTGCAGAATGAGCGTAAACATAATTTTTCGGCCACAGAAAAATAACCACATCTTCAAAAAAAAAAAAAAATTCTTGCCTATCAATTAGGTGAAATTACGTGGAATATTAGTCACAAAAACTAATTTTTTTTTTTTTTTCTTCGTCAAACTATGCTTAATACGCTTTCGTCACCGATTCTATTAATTAAGAACACGAATACATCACGATATAAATATGTACATACCTAGTTAATTTTCATGCGATCGAAATAATATGACGCGTATATACGTCATTAATAATTAATAAAAAACAATAAACATTGATAACTCGTAATTATTGAAAGACTAAAAATCGTATTCGTAATAACAATTCTTCAATAAAACGCGGTGTTCAACGGGCGTATACCCTCCAATTACAAAACCCAACGAAAACCAACTCGACTTTGTGTACCACCTACCTGCAGCTTAGTGACCGTACAATTTCCCTTGTATATATAAAACACTATGCTTACTGTTTTTTTAAACGTGTCGAAAGTTTTCATTTGTAATAATAATATTCAAACGAATGGTACCTATAGTTCTGAAAAAACGAAAAAGGGTCGTTGCGTAAAAATATAGTTACACAGTTTAGTTTTTTTTTCTTCAAAACTATTTGCAATAAGAATTTCGGTTTCCAGTGTGTATATTACTTGTTCCGTATTAATTCTCGCGCGATATAATGAACTGTTTCGCGTATTGAATTTTACAATGCTTATATGACTATTGGACATTCAATTTTAGTATATGATCAAATAGAAAACCAAAATATATAAGAACGATCATTAATTTACTACTTTCTGCAGGTGTTGATGTAATAAATTATTACCTAACTTTACTGTAGTCATAATGTATTAATACACTAAGTTAATGGTGCAATTAAAGAGACATATTTAGGTTTTAAATTGATGGGTACATATTTTAAACACGTAAACCGCGAACGTACTAAACTAAATAATATACAAGTGAAAAAATAATTTCTGTACTTAAATTTCTTAATTTGTTAAAGACTGTACACTTAAAAACTATAAACATATTATACATATGGTGAGGTAATTTAAAAAGTTGAAAAATTTTTCGAGACACAAATTGGTTTAAGTTTATTAACATTTAACATAGATAAATAATATTGGATTTAACTATATTTTTTGTCATTTGACAAGATTTGTGAAGTATAAATAAGTTATAAATTTTGGAACGTTCATTTCTATGTATTAAAAACCATTTTGACTGTGTAATGCGAGTTTTACGTAGAACATTCAGAGTGTTTATCAGTTGTGCATTGAATACTAAGTCTATAATTAAATTAAGAAAAACACGTGTTAATTATCATTTTTAAGCAGTATACTTAAACTATAAAGCAAATTCCAAAAGAACTTAACTGAATTATTGTGTAAAAATTGAAAACTATTAAAATACAAGTTTTTGCAAAAAGATAGTACAATGGTCGATTTTGTTAGATAGGTAATTTAACTGTGCTCTTCGATTGGCTAATGTTTTATATGATTATATCCTAATACTATAAACTTTGCCACAACAAAAATACACTCTATATTGATTTATACCTACCATGTATTTTGTAGGGATACACGAATTCAGAACATGCAATTTAGTGGACCACATTACAAAATGACTAACTTGTAAAACGGTAAAACAATGTCCTTAACCCGTTTATTGTATGGCCGTATTCACTTGCAATAGTACTTATACTCGAACAGCTATAGTCTAGAATTGAATTGTTAAAGAATATAAGGTTTTTTTCCATTTATTGAACACTATCTCTTTTCGATAATTTAAATAATAATATAGCCTTTACAGTAAATTATTTGTTCAACAGAGATGTGTTTTTCATGTTTTATTACATATGTTCGGTGAATTTGTTTGGTGAGAATATATTTACGTATTTTTGACAAAGTATGTTCTTGAGTATTTTATTCTATTTGAGCATTGCATATCAAATACATTTTGAAAAACATTTAATTTAAATTTTTTTATATCGTTTGCGTATTTAAGATATTATAGTGCTAATATTTCGATATAGGTTTATTTTTCATAAAATAATACAGTAATAGGTACGCAGTTTGTGCACCACTCTGCAAAATTGTAGACACTATCGTATTGTTGCAGCACTATCGCAATATGAATGTGGACCCCGACAACAAAGGGGTGTTCACTTCCGCACTTCCACAAGTGAAGGGGTAATTGCATTAGGCCTTAAACGCAACAATTTGGTCAAGTGATTGCACTCTCTTGTGCGTATCTACTATATAATAATGCTCACACGACCTCAACTTAGGTACAGACTAAATGTAGTCCAAGGTGTTTTAGAACTGGTTTACGAACTACTTAAAATTTTTATTCGTTTTAATACATATATTAGGTAGGTAACTATATAGTATTACACATGTATATAATGTAAATTTATTGACGTATGCAATAATTTTTTTTTATCAAAATAATATTTTACACACTTTGCAGTCCACTAACACGTTAAAAATTCGTTTATAATAAAATGTAGTAGTGTGCGAAACCTCATAAACAAAATTGGGAAAATTATATTTTATAACTTTCTGTAATGTAGTTATGTACAAAGTATATAAATAAATATGTGATTCTAATATTAATAATAGTTATTATATTTGTTAGTCATTATATATTTACCACAACCTATCTAAATTATACGATTTTGCGCATAATAATATCTAATTTCGTTCTTAAATCTGAGTGTAGCGTGGATTATAATCCTTGATGGATCTTTATTCAAATTTCGAATTTTTTTTTTTTTTGTTACAATCAGCTAAAAACGAAAAAGACATAATTTTTAAAACTGTTCGGAATGACTTGAAACGTTCATGCATCATTATAAAAAACATTATTTAATCTTTATTTGTAAAAATGAAATAATGTTGACAATTTTTAAACGAATTACAGAGTTTTTGAGTTTTACTAAAGGGGGAAAGGAATATTATAGCGAAATAATACAAATTTTTGTTTTAAATAATATTTATTGAAGACTTATTTTATTTGTTATAGTACTACATATGCTATATGTACATAAAAATACATTAAATACCTAATTTTTTTGATTCTCTTTTTTAAAACTAAATTGTTTTATGTTTGTATAATGTGTCATGGCATGCGGATATTGTAGATAAAACATTATTTAAAGTCTTAAAGATACTGTTGATGTATTGTTTCTATAGTAAAAAAGTGACAATATTAGCAGTAATTTGGATGATAAGTTTGGTAAAATAATCAGGAACATCTTAGGTATAGGTACTACTACTACCCAATATTAGTTTCAACAGATTCAGTACTTTGCATATAGACAGTCAAATTATAATTTATTGCAATGAATAAATTACTATGAACCCGTAACTGGCCACTGATTGACAAACACTTATTTTATAAACTTTGTTTCGTTTAGAAAACGTATAATTTTTTTTTTTAAATAATATTTTCTTTAAAAATCATAGCTATTTCGGGGTTATTTAAATACATTTTTTTTTTTTTTTTTTTATGAGGTAAGTACTGAACAAACTATAAAAACATATAGACTTAAAAAAAAACATTCATAGAGAAAAAAATTGTTACCGAATAGAAACTCAGCGGGTGACTTTATTTGTATGAACTTTTAATTCTATCATTTAAATGTGTATGAAATTATTTATTGTTAAATATTTCATTTCAAGTATAAGTTAATCAAGAGTTGTATAATGGCATTGATGAAAGACGTTTACTCAGCTTTCAGCATCGAACGAAAGTGGAGAAGAAAGTATGTTTTTCTTCAATAGTTGCTGGAAACTTTGAAAACACTTAATTAATAATTAATACGTTTATAGTAGTTATTATATTGTAACATTTTAATTTGGAACACAATATAACTAATGAGAATTTGGGAGAATCAAATAATATATGTCAACTTTGCGGACATAACTAATACATTTAAAAATAAAAAAATTTATATAATTCATAAATAAATATATTTGACACATATATGCACAGTAAGTAAGTTAGGTAGGTAGGTAGCTAGGTATTAGGTTACCTTCGTATACGATCGTATCTAAATTTAATGCATTTTTTGATCATTTTTGTTACTTTTATATATTTACCCAAAAATGTCTACCAAATGCAATAGTATATATTTGGTGTGATTAGAATGTTGAATTATTTTTTTTTTTGCATACATTTAGTTCTATGACTTGTTATTATTGTAATAATAATCTCATAAATTCACAGTTCACACTATTTTGTTTGTTGATAGGAAAAAATGGAGTTTAAAGAGTTCAAGGAGTTTTCAACAAACATGATTGATTACGTGGGAAATTATTTAGAAAACATTCGAGATCGGTAAGTATTTTTATTTGATAAGATAAAAATAATTGTTCTGATTTAAAACGGTTTAAGTCGGTTTTTAGTAGTACGTTTCCTATTTTACATTTTAACATTCATCAAAATGAATTATTTAATATTTTTCATTGAAAAAGTATAGTTTGTATAATTATAGACACAAAAATGTACGTATTAATTGGGTACAAGAATGCACGTTTATGTCAATTTGTCAAATAATGTAGTTCCTACGAACATTTTTCAAAGGACAAAAAATTGTAAAGCAAAAGAAATGAAATGTGTATAAAAATTGTATTCTACAAAAAGAGTGAATTTTTAAAACATTTTTATCATTATTTTAAAATTATATTGGTTACTTTTATTAGGGCTTAATATATTAGTCTGCGATCTAAACTATATACGTAAGTACACTTAAACTTGTCGCTGTCAAAATTCACGGATCTATTTAAATTTGTATTTATATTTCAAACTTGTTTTTTGAAAGTTTTAATAGTATTTTCGAAACGTAGTGCATAAATTATGTACATTTATTTTGTGCGAATATCAAAATGTTTTGCGAAATATTAATATTTGCGTAATTTTTAACATTCAAAAATTCGTTTTTATAATTTTACTAAAAAACAAAAAATTAAATATATGTAATTTTAATAGTAAATTGGTAGTTTGTAATTATTTTCAGGGAAAATAATTATGTTAACAGAAAAAATGATGTTCCATTTAACAGAAAATGTTATGTCACATATACATAATATATATTGCTAACAATCGTTTCAAACAAAACTGTTATCATTTCTTGTCACAGGAAAGTATTGTCGTCGGTTAAACCCGGTTACTTAAGACCACTTTTGCCCGTCGAGGCGCCCAACGATCCGGAAAACTGGAAGGATGTAATGACCGACGTCGAAAAACTGATTATGCCCGGGGTAAACCGAGATTAATCGATATAATCATTGCGTTACGCATTAATTTACATCAATTGAATGTTTACAAAAAAATATTACCTATGGTGTTTTAGGTGACTCATTGGCATTCCCCCAGGTTCCATGCTTATTTTCCTACGGCAAACAGCTATCCGGCGGTAGTCGCTGACATATTGAGCGATTCGATTGCTTGCATAGGATTTTCATGGGTAAAAATATTACAGATATTATCGATCTATTCCCATCGGATTAAACTAAATTATATATTAGAAATTACAACACACAAATCTGATGAAGATTGTGCGGAAGGTTTTTGAAGGCACCTGCAACGTTTCGAACTTATGAACATTTTGACCAGTGTTATTATTTTTTTTTTTTTTGCGAAACATGTTTAACAGATTCGAGCAATATTGTTCAAAGGAAAAACACTGTAATCATCCGTACAACTTGATTGAAACATAATTTTATTTGAAGATGCTCAAGAGCTAAAATTGCAGATAATATATTTTTAAAATGGCAAAGTTGTAATGCAGCTGCGCAAATAGCTTGACTAAATACAAACTATAATCTATTTATTTTAGACATTAAAAATTTAATATTTTGATTATATATTTTGGAATATAAAATGGAATAGAAAATATTTTAAAATTCAATTTTCAATCATTATTTTTAATCATTACAGTTTACGTAACCTGTATATAAGTTTTTATTTCGCTCATAAGTTGTTTTGAAATGCTGAACGATTATCTTTAATATGATGGTGAAACAGGAAAAAATACGAATTTTCGAAGCTACGCCCAAATTCAATTACATACAATTTAATATGTACCTGCAATTTGTATAATGCCATATTTTATGTTAGTTTTAAACTTTATTGCAAATTAAAATAATTCGTTTTGATATTACACATATTATTATATTAATTCACGTAATAGTTTATATGAGTATATACATACATGATGTACCTTACATTCATATATATTATGTGTAATTTTTGTGTTAGGTATTGTATGATATTATTACCATGAATCGTATAGCACTCAAATGTATTTATTTTATGGATGCCACATAATTGTTTACAGTAAATAATTAACTATAGATAACATTATATTAGCAGCTGTATGTAATATGAATGTCAGAGAGTATATTTTTTATTTCTATAAAATACAGTAAGTTGTCGAAGTGACTTAAAATAAGTGGAGGGATGCAATAAAATTTTGATTTTCTCGTACTCATTACATAATATATAGATTAAAAATATTACGCATACCCAGTGTGGGGGCTTGCAGGGGCTTAGCTTTTCAAAAATTTTTAAAATATTCACGTCCCAAAGCTAAAAACAGTCCCTCATCACAATATTTTTTTAACTTAAGCCTTCTCCCCCTAAACTTTTTTTACTCCTTCTGGGCCTATACTATAACCCAATCTGCCAAATATGTAAGTACGTATATTTGGTTTTAAAAAGCAAATCGGTAGAGGCGATGGATAAAATAAATAGAGGAATGATAAATGTAAAATTAAAAAATGGTAAAGGGATGCCGTCCTCTCGGCCACTACGACCAGTAAAAATATAAAAATAAATATAATAGACGGCTGGAATACGTATCGTTCAAAATAATGTGATTAGTTGTTTGAAAAAATTCCCAAAATATGTATAGGTATAATATAAGTAACACATTCATTTGAATATGTTCATACGATTATTTGTTATTCCACATATGAGATCTACTCACGAAATTATGTTATGAATAAATAATACTTAATTCTGTGCGTGCGTGGTAAGTTATTTTTTTTTTTATTATTTTTTACATCCTATATATATTATTATTTATTACGAATCATTAGGTTCATTGATGTGATTTAGTTAATTATTTTGACCTCTAATTGACATACTATTCAGTATACTGCATGTACTGAAATCATTTATAATCATGTGGCAGAACTGCAGTTAACAATCGATTTATGAACGCTGCAGCGCTGTATATATATGTTACAGATATCAAGTCCCGCGTGTACCGAGCTAGAAGTTGTTATGATGGATTGGTTAGCAAAAATGATCGGATTGCCAGAGATTTTCTTAGCATCTGCCGGCTTGGGAGGCAGTGGAGTCATTCAGGTCCGTGAATTTGCAGTAATACGTACCCAAGTGCCAAAATACTGCTTCTTTTTAGTGTGTGTGTGTGTGTGTGTGTGTGTGTGTGTGTGTGTGTGTGTGTGGTTCAGATTCGAAACTGAAAATGTGTAGATACCTACTAGATAGTGTTTGCAGTAATATATTATGATATGAGTGTTTCGTTCAAATACCCATTAAAAATTATAAAGTGTCGCTCAGCAGTGCTCGATACGCGAAAAAACATCAGAAGTATTCAGAACTGAGCTAGAATACGTGGTGTAGTAAATTATAAAACGCGGAAGATCTAAATTTTGCTAAATTCGACCAAATGAGCAACCAGATCGAAAATAGAGCATTAAAATATTTTATGAAAGAGAACTCCGTCCTCTCGCGCGTTCATTTAATTCAAATTCGGAGCATTGTTGTGCGTATTATATTATGTTACTGAGTATACAAGTATGTCACTGTAAAATACATCATGCACAAGTTCTTTTGTTCATTACACTATGCGAGGTACCGATTTCAAAAAAAAAAAATTTTTATTCGTTTTTTTTTCTTTTATTTTTCCGTCATTTTTTAGCCGCTCCTCTCTGGAAACCGTGTCGTTCGAACGCTGAACGTACCTATTTGTATTTTTGCCGCAGAACCAATCGAGGCGAACCGTGTGTCTAAACAACGGATTTAAAATTTTCAGGGAACGGCCAGCGAAGCGACGCTGGTGGCGCTGTTGGGCGCCAAAGCGAAGGCGCTGCAGACGTTGAAAGCGTCGGACCCAAAATTGACGGACGCGGACATAGTGCCCAAGCTGGTGGCGTACTCGTCCGCTTTGTCACACTCGTCGGTGGAACGTGCCGGCCTACTCGGAGGCGTGTTGCTCCGCGCTCTGGACACGGATTACGAGCACAAGCTTCGAGGCGACACGCTCCGTGACGCTGTCGCGAAGGACCGCGCGGACGGACTGATCCCGTTTTTCGTAGTGGCAACGCTGGGCACCACCAGCTGCTGTTCGTTCGACCGCCTGGACGAGATCGCAGAGGTCGCCAACGACGTCGGCATTTGGGTTCACGTAGACGCCGCGTATGCCGGTAATAATATTATTGTATTAGTAGGCATCGCGCGAACGCTGCAGCCGCACTATAATATCAAAATTTGTAAACAAATTTGGAATAAAATCAGTCGTTTGAAGAAAAAATTATATTTTGGACAAAAAAATGTATAACCACACTTTCAACAATACTATTTTAATAATTTCGACAAATATGGTAGCCGCGGTAGGTATTACCTTACTAAATAATTTATCTATAAAATTCTTAAAAGCTACTGCTTACTGTAGGTAGGTACTGCAGAAATACCATTTTTAAACTTTTCCAGTTTATGGTCTATACTGTGGACGAATCGTTTACCTATTATTTATTAATTTATATTTTCAATCGAAAAACGGTAGGTCGTATAATCAAATTATCAAAACCAGTCAAGTCCGATGTATATATGTGCAACATATCGACAAATCACAGAAATGTTGGCTTTCCTTTCTAATATACTGACGAACCAATTATTACATAGTTTGTTTTTATCACAACAGTGGGCGCGTGCGTAATATTACAGGTGCTATATCAAAACAATATTTTAAGTGCAGAACAAACTCAACCGACAAAAATTAAATTTTACTTCAAAATCAAAACCCATTTTCTTCATATACATAAAAATTGAAAAACTACGTCATTGTAAAACCCCGGAGTTCTTTTTCCTTTTCTGTTATTTATTGGTATACTCATATTAACAAAAGCAACTTTTTTCAATGTTGTAGGCTCTTCGTTTGTATGTCCTGAATACCGTCATTACATGAAAGGTGTCGAATTAGTCGATTCTTTTAATTTCAATCCTCATAAATGGCTTCAAGTGACTTTTGATTGTTCGGCAATGGTAAGTATATATACTCGCCTACTAATTATAGTGTCCTTTTTTTATAAGCAAGTGCCTATCTATATTATAATTGAAGCTGTATTATTTTAATTACTGTATAGTGGTTGAAGAATCCAAACTATGTGATAAATGCATTTAATGTTGACCCGCTTTACTTGAAACACGAACTAGAAGGACAAATGCCAGATTACAGAGTGAGTATAACTTACCTACACTCAGTGCCGGATTAAACATTGGTGGGCCCCTAGGCAATTAAAATTTTGGGCCCCAACAAAATTATTTTTTACATAAATCTTTAAAAAAATTGTGGTTTTTCGTTTTCACGGGGCCCCTTAAATGAGTAGGGCCCCAAGGCGGGCGCCTACTCCGCCTTATGGGTAATCCGGCACTGCCTACACTACTATAATGTATAATGTAATACTGAATTTAATCATTTGGATGACGTACAAAATGAGGTAATGATGGGTAATTTAAGTAGGAACGGGCAGTGAATGAATTAAATTTTTAGTAACATATTATGACAACAGACTCTACTTTTGATGGATGATATTATGATAATAATAAATAAATAGCAAACAAAGTAACAATAATATTTACTTAAAAGTAGGTACGTGACGTTTCTAATCCAGCCAATAACTTCAAACTTCATGGATCACATCGGAGATATAGGTATTTTTGAGTTTTCTGTTGAACTTTTTTCTCCGGGCAGTCTTATACAATGAGCGTCATTGTATATTTTGGTTTGTGATTCCGCGGTCACAGGTTGGATATGAATAGCAATAATTTATCATTGTTAACAAACTAATCTGGTATAAAATTCATCAAATTACTTCTCCTAAGCCAGTGTCCTACTTCACTAGTTAATATCCTATTATCTATTATAGGATATATAGCACTTGAATTGAAGAAGCCATAAGGGTAAAGGGAAGTACTATTCAAATTAGTAACTTAATTTAGTAACCATTTGTGGTCTGATCTAGATAAATTTAAAATTCAAATGGTTTTCTGTAATCGTTATTTGCGTCCACAATCTAAATAACCCTTGTTCTGTTATGTTTCAATTTGCTTACAGTAGGTGTATCTATAAATAGTTTAAAGGTTCAGTTATTTTTCTTCTAATTTTAAATTTGTAAATTTTAACTTAGTTTTATTTGGATTTTATTAGCATTGGCAAATACCACTTGGTCGACGTTTCCGTTCGTTGAAAATGTGGTTCGTATTCCGTCTTATCGGTGTATCAAATCTCCAAAAATCCATCAGAAAAGATGTAAGCCTAGCTCACGATTTCGCAAAACGGTTGGAAAACGATCCAAATTACGAACTGTTCAACGAAGTTACAATGGGACTGGTGTGTTTCAGAATTAAGGTAATTTATGAGTCCAAAAATATAATTAACATCTATTTTATCGGAGCACTGCAGGTTAACTCTAAAAGAAATAAACCACACCAAATTAAAACTTACATAATATAAACTTTAAAAATTATAATTAATTTAAAAATAAAAAATCAAGCCATTAAATTGATCACACAGATGTGAAACTGTTGAAATATAACGCAGAACAAAACGATTTTTAAGTAAACATTCAAATACGAAAGCGTAAATGTTTGTACAATTTAAGAAAAGTTTTATCAAAAAATCATAATGATTGATAAAAATATAAATTTTGTTTTTTTAATTAATAGAAACAAAGTAGGTATGCACCTAACTAAAAGCTAATCATGAAAAAAAGTGGTGACTAATCATACTATATACTTGTTTTAATATTTCGAGCTTTAGTTTAATTTTATCACTATATATATATATACACCTAATTCAACAACCACTGCACGTAGTTTGTCGTTATATTCGTAGGGGTCCAACGAACTCAACGAATCGCTACTGAAAGAGATCAACGAACGAGGCAAAGTGTACATGGTTCCGTCAAAGGTCAAAGGAACGTTTTTCTTGCGTATGGCGATCTGCTCTAGGTACACGCAGCTCGAAGACATCGACGTGACGTGGAACGAAGTGAAAGAAGCCGGCAAAACCGTGCTGAGTAGACAGTCCGGCAAGGTCTAGGCTTGAAAATGGTGAACCGACCGACACGAAATAACGATAGATAGATTCAGTAAATAATTCGAAAAATAAAGAATCAATAAATAGATTCATGTAATACTATTACCCTACACCTATTACCTACCCGCAGTATACTTACCGCATTAAATGCGAATGCGAGAATTCACCAAATCGATGTTTTTTTTCTACAAAGTTAGTTTTTTTTTCAACCACAAATTGTCAGTTATCTTGTAAAGGTATTATCTAGTTACCTATAACTATATGTTATGTATGTTTTTTTTTTCAATTTAATTTAATTTATTTATTCTAATTTTAAATATATTTTATCCACGCGCAGTACCTATATAATATAGCATTTATTATTATGTAGTGTCAGGTGTTCAAGATAATTCATAAAACTAAAATGTAGTTATTATAATTATTGTATTGTTAAGCTGTGCTTTTACCACATACATATTATATAATAGGTACCTACACAATAAAATTAAAATATTGTCATCCAACGCGCTTATATTACTTTGAGTAATACTTTAAACCACTTTGAGCTAACCTTTATTTTAAGCACGTCTACGTGGTAGTACGTCGTGGATCCCTATTGTTACATTTTTTTGTACGCTATTTTTAATTTAAACTGAATACGTTTGCTTAAGACAAAAGTGTACGTTATAATATTTTTGATTATATTATATACCTATAGTTCGATACTATTCACTATGTCTAAGCACAATTACAAATTATCAAAAAAAAAAAACGGTAGCACAGTCGAGTGGAGTGTGCAGTGTTGTCGGGGCATAGTATGGTAGTGATGGCGTATAGTAGTGATATCTGACAGTGATTAAAATCACTATCGTAAAAAACGCTTCGATGCAAATCTGTAGATAATGTTAAATTTTTAGATTAATATTTATTAATAAGGACAAATTTCATTAAATAATGTGTTTGAAGTGGGAGCTACCTTCCCACCTTTATCACCTTTTTACATATTATGTTAAAAATAATTTGAAATATATGCTTATGTCCCACGTTTATTCATCAATATATCTGTACCATAAAAGTCAACTAACACAAGTCACAAAAAGTAAATTTTACAAGAGAGGCAAAACGAAGTTTTAAACATGGCTTTTCAATCAAATTATTTACTGAGATTGTAAGACTCAGATTAAATGCACTTACGATTGTATATTACTCTGTCTTACTATTGTGACTTAGAAGTATACTATTAAGCTGAACATATGTATCAATACTCCTATCACAGTTTAGGACTTGGGATAGTATTCTTTTAACTATTTATGAATTTATTGTATTAACTAACCTTACAAGGAAATACCTTTAAAAATATCAAAAAAAAGAATACTGATCGATCAAGTCCGAAGGTAAAATTTGTAAAACTACGCTCGACCAAATTTCTTGAAGATAAAATAAAAAATGAAAAAACCCGGGATCACTCTAGGTAGCGTGGGTAGTTTGACGGCGTAGCGACTACGCTCTGGGCGGGTCACTAGTTTAAAAGTTATGGTTTAAACGCATTATTTTATATCTGATAGCAACGATAAATCATTGCCTTCGAAAATACGATTCTGAGCGAGCTCAGTTGTCCAGTATACGTCGTGGTAAAAATATTACTATAAAACTTTTATCAAATCTGCATCTTTCCTATTTTAGTATTATGTAAGGTCCGATCTTTATTTTGGATGTTATGATCAAAAAAATCTAAATCGATGTGTAAAAAACACGTTTCCCGTAATTATTTGTTCCCCCCATAAGAAATACACGCCCTCGGAATGACGAGTTTTACGACAAAATAACAACTTAAAATCGGTTGTAAACTAAAATTATTGTGTTATCCAATTTTCTAAATTTTTCAACCACAAATGAAAATCTATCTTGTTTAGATTGTATTAAAGTTTCGAGACTTAAACATAAAAACTAGAGGTTTTATGGAATAATAACTGTGTAAAATTAAAAAATTCCATAACTCCCTTAAAAATGTTTGAAATTGATTGAAGTTTCAACAGTAAACTCGTTAAACCCTTCTTGAATGACATATTATATAAATAACTACAAGTTGAACGGAGCACTTTAAAAAATTTGACCGTTTTCGTTTTTTGCTCAGAACTTAAAAAATAATCAAAATTTCAAAGAACGCCTAAAATAAAGTACCATCTCGGATCAATTATCGTTTGTTTAAGGTATCATACGTTAAAACTGTAGCAGTTTTTCTACATGAACATTTTTTGATCACAGAAAAAAAAAGAAAAAAAACATCATTGCAAAAACAATACATTCTTCGCTAACGCTCAGAATCTAAAAAAAAAAAAAGGAGAGCTTACAGATCATATTAGTTCGCCCTTTAAAAAAAAAAATATAGTTAAATACAACTGGTGATTATACTATCGAAGTGCTAAGACATAAAAATATAATTTCACAAAATCATTACCTATTTATATTGTACCTATACATAAAAAGTTTTTGAACAGTGGACAAAATATAGAATAAGTAAATAATAAATAAGATATGTTTTATATTAGTCATTTTATGAAATGTTTGATGACATTTAGCCGCTTCTATATAATTTATAACTAAAATTGATAAAGTATTAACATTTATACTGTTTCATACTTCTATATTAATTTATCATATTATCAGTATTGTGTGTGATAATATTCTGTTGTTTATTATCACACGCGGAATTTTAATATTTATTTCTTATATATATATATTTTTTTTTGATGAATTTCTCTAAGATGTATTTAATATAATTTCATTGTTCATTCCAAACGTCGTACCCAGTAGTTGTAAAAACAGTTAATCAAATCCATTATTCAATTGTACAACGTTTTGAGTGTGGCACAATTCAAGTAAGTATTTTATGAATTTTTTTTACATCACGAAATTAGCGACAGTCATATGTCTTAGATCAACTATTTTTTATTTTACATATAGCTACATCATAGGGTCTCAAGTGTGAATAATGGCTTGCCAACCCAACAGTGCGGCCACAGTGTTGGATCCGATCAAAGAAAACTATGACAACTATCTACTGATCGATGCCGGGTCAAATATGGTGAACAAAAAGTTCAGCAAGGATTTGGAATCGGTTTTACAAAGGGCTAAAGACTCAGGTTTGTTGCATGTACTTTATTCGTGTAAAACTTGCTATGTAACTCTAAAGCGTTACCTGACCAAAACAAATTTGTTGGATGAAGAAAATTGCTTTTTTTACTCGTTTTTTTTTATTATTAACCAAAGAAGAAGAAACTACATTATGTTGGTGATTCAAATTAGTTATGCCAATTTTCATTTAAACAACCTATGGTGAAAGAAAATTTTGATTGTTTGAAATACCTACCAACCTAAATACCTATTTGTTTTCAATTGTTATTAGTAATTACCTATTAAGTTAATTTACTTTGCCAATAAGCTATAGAAAAACAAAATGCCCAAATCTGTAATGTTATTTTTTTCTTTGTACTTAGGTACACATCAATACCTACCCACAAAATTTAACTTCACATTACCATATCAGTATCAAGAGATTGAAAAGTTGATGTAACTATCTTTAAATCATGTTATAATAATTTTTTCGCAGGTGTCCAAAAAATTGTTGTTCCGTGTACATCCCTCAGAACTAGCAAAGAAGCATTACGATTAGCAAGGATTTATCCGGGCGCTATATACTCTACTGCTGGTATTTATTTGTGTTTTAAAATGTGTTGTTGATGTGGCACCTAGGTACTTGAGTGATAATATTTAAAACATTTGATGATTATTGAATACTTTTGTTAGACAGTATAGATAATAGCCAATAGGTATGGTACTTATTTTAAAAACATAACATTTGTACTTTGAGTTTTTCATATTTAAAGTACTTGAAATTAGAATCTTGTTGCAAAATATTTTAAATAATAATCAAATACCTACCTAATTAGTTGGCAAAAGTCAACTTAAAATACTTTAACTTACACTTAACGCCTCTTTAATTATGTAATTAAACTCAATTTTTTTTAAAGGTATCCATCCACATGAGGCAAAATCTTGGGAGGACCATTATTACGAGGAACTAAAAGACATAGCAAAAAATCCAGAATGTGTTGCCATAGGTATCTGTGGTTTGGACTATAATAAAGATTTCTCGTCTCCTGATGTACAAAGAAAAGTTTTTGAGTTACAGGTAACATTAAATAACATAACAAGTTCATTATTTTTATTTATATACATTATTAATATTATTTAATTAGCTGGCGTTTGAGAACAGGTAAAAAACATATTGTAAATATTTGTACATTTAAACCGAAGGGTTAACCATTTTGATAATCAGTGTATAACATTTTTAACCGTGGTTTTCCCTTCGAACTAAACATTCATTTTTTCATTCATGACTAATTTTTGTTGTGTGCGTAGATATCTTTGGCTAAAGAAATTAAAAAGCCAATTTTGCTACATCAAAAAGGCGCGCATGAAGATTTTCTTAGTATTGTAAAAACACTTATGCCAAAATTGTTACCTGCAATTATTCATTCATTTACTGGATCATTTGAAGAAGCTACAGAGTACATCAATTTGGGGATGTATATTGGAATAACAGGTTAGTGATATACTAACCGGTACTTTTATACTACAAAATTAAATTAGATTAGACTGGTTTATCACAAATCACATTATAGATTATGTTTTATAATTTCAATATTTTTTAAGTGTGCTTACAAACTTTGTAAAATTTATTGCTGAATTCTAAAAATACATTAAATTACTCAGTGGTTATTAATATTTTTTTAGGAGGACTATGCAAAGAAACCTCAGGAACAGGAATAAAAAAATTATTAAGTGCTGGGACACTTACATTGGATAGAATATTATTACAGTCAGACTCTCCTTGTATGTACCCAAATGCAAGAGCAGCAAATATAAGTGATGCTGTTAAATCCTGTCTCACACAACGGTTTGTACAATAAATTATTAGACGTAAAACTATTAAAATTGTGTTGAACTACAAAAAAATTTAATTAGTTCTACTATGTCATCAGTGTGTGTACAAAAGTCTTGTTCAAACCGAAACAGCATATTTTACAACCATATTATGTAACTGTTTTTTTTTTTTACAGATCTCTTGGATTTTTACAGCGTTATTGTACATTTCATCGAAACGAACCATGTTCATTGCCTATTTTAGTGGAACTCTTAGCCGGATTTATTTCCAAAAAACCAGACGAAGTGGCCTTGGGAACATCTATCAATGCTCTTAACATATTTGGACTGTCATAATTTTTTAGTAATCTGTTATCAAATATTATGATATATTTATTTTTATACCTAACTCCTGATTTACATTTCTATTATTGTTATTATTCAGAATCATTAAATATTTAACTTAAAACTACTTGTAAGTTATAGTCAATATTACAAGATAGCTAATGTGCTGTGCCATTTATACTATTATAGAAATAGATACAATATTCAATAATATCTCATTTTTGTAACCATAATTCTTGCATTGCTAGTTGATCAATAAACTATAAATTATTTTGCAATTAAATTAATAATATTGTAACTGTTTTTTTTAATGTACAACTGGACAAATTACTCAATGACCTCAATACCTGCTGAGTAGGTAACAGTTACTTTTTAAAATGAAGTAACTTATTTAAGTAACAAGTTTCTGAACAAAAAAAAATTATTTTCTAAGCTATGGTATGTTTTATTTTTTTATTTATTTTTTTTTATTAACAATAACATTTACAATCTGTACATAATAAAATACAATAAGCAAATATGTTTATAACTATAATAATGACTTTGGATACATGAGAAGGGAGGCTATCCAGTGATAGGACCCTTTTGAGTTGCGTCGTTTAGGACATGGAGTGGTGTTTCAGTTTAGGAGGTCGCCTGATAGATTGTATTAAAGTTTCGAGACTTAAACATAAAAAACTAGAGGTTTTATGGAATAATAACTGTGTAAAATTAAAAAATTCCATAACTCCCTTAAAAATGTTTGAAATTGATTGAAGTTTCAACAGTAAACTCGTTAAACCCTTCTTGAATGACATATTATATAAATAACTACAAGTTGAACGGAGCACTTTAAAAAATTTGACCGTTTTCGTTTTTTGCTCAGAACTTAAAAAATAATCAAAATTTCAAAGAACGCCTAAAATAAAGTACCATCTCGGATCAATTATCGTTTGTTTAAGGTATCATACAGGTATCATATAGATCAGTACCGCCTTTGTACCTAATTACTGTTCAGCTTTGCTAAATTCAAAATTAGTGATGTTATGAACTGTTTAAAAATCAAACTCAAAATTGGAAACATTCAAAACAAATCAAACACAAAATAGCTCAGTTTGAATTTTGAACCAAGAAAAAAAAATTTGAACCTAATTTGTCGTAAAACAATAAAAAGAAAAATGGAAAAATGTGGAATCCTTCTTTACTTAGAATTATGTTTAAGAGGTACCTACTTAATAAATTATAGACATTGCTCGGCATAAATGGTCATTATTATATTGTTTTTTTAATGAAGTTTGGTTCGGGTTCGATTTTTTAATTGAATAGTTTGGTTCGGTTCGGGTTTGAATAAAATATTGTAAGTTCAATTTGGATTTGGTTCATTAAAATTTTAAAAAGTTTAGGTTCGTAAAATCACTATTTATAACAATATATAATGTTGAAATTTAGTTATAGGTAAATAAATCAAAATGTGATAACTTTAATCAGTATGATTTTACATTTTTAATTTTCTTATTGTATAAATTTAAAAACTATAAATTAATGTTTTGATATTTGATATTATAAACATGGTTTTATTATACTTGGAAGTTATATAATTAAAAATAATCAGAATACATCTAGTTTACAGTAAAATGTATTTATAAAATGAGGAACATTATAACAAAACCATTTTTCAATTGTTTAAGTAAAAGTTATTTAAAAAGGTAATAAAAAAGTTGTACAAAATAATATAAACTTAGAATTGAACTTTTTTTTTTTAATAATTACATAATATACAATTAATTTAACTTAACTATGTAGTTGAGCTGATATCTAGCCTTTTAATAACTTTTTCGTAATCAGCCTCTAATGCATTATATTCAATGTCGGATTCTTCCATTTTCTCAGCAAAATTAAGTTTTTGCAATTTTTCCTTTTGTTCAGTAGGCATAGCTAACATAATCTTAGTTGGTTTTTTCTAAAAAAAAAATATCATAAACATTTTGTTGATACTAAATATATTTTTTACATACCTGAAATGGCCAATTCAAACGTGTTTTTACAAATTGTTTATACTTTTCATGCTCAACTTTATCAAGTCTGTTGGTAAATTTTAATAAGACAATTTCAATGACTCGACGAATTTGTTTCTAAAAATATAAAATAATTTAAAAGTATTATATTATGAGAAAGAGTTTTTAGAATTAAAAAGTATAAGAATATAAAACATTAAAATACGTGTTTCTTCATAAGTATATTATGTTCTCTTTTTCTTAGTATAAATAAGTATAAATTACTATTCACTAATTGTTATAGTTTAAGAATAAAAAATTTTAGGAAAACAACTTTTTCCATTTAAATTTGAATTATGGTTAAAAAGTATACGGAATAAAATAATTCAAACTAAAACTTAGTTTCTACTGGCTTAATTTAGTGAATTTTTTATGTACACACTGTCAACTTTTGATAAAATTCATTGGCAAGACTTAAACATAATTTTTCAGGAGAGTCAAAAACAATTTTTTATATGTAATAATTTATTCAATTGTTTATGTTAATATACTAACTACTAGTTTATATTTTTTATTATTAAGTAGGTATGAGAACAGTTAAACAGTCACTGTGGCACATTGATTAACTATATATACATTAAAAAAATATAAAAGTTCAAAGTTATCAATTGGTGGATATGTCAATTTTATTTTATAACTTTCAACAGATCTATCTGGTTGTAATGAAAGCACCAAAATGCATCTAGAAAAATTATAATTTTAAATAGTTTGAGCACAGTTCAATTTTTGGTTTAAACAATTTATTTTACTTGAAAGTTGTTGGTAAGTTTATACAATACTGCATCTAATGTCTATACGTCTGATTTTTTTTAGAGATTATAGTTTATTTTCTGAAAATGACGGATGTTTTCTAAAAGAAAAATTGTATATACTCCTTAGTGGTTGTAGCTAAACCACCAGAGTAGACTCAATTGATCTATTTTGTTTAGTTATTATTAATATACTGCTATGGTGGATTTGTCTGTCTGCCAGTTAGTCTATAATGGATCACACATAGAAAGACACGCTTGAATCAAAGATAAGTATGAAAGAGAAAGAGAAAAAAAATATATTCAAATTTTGTATAATACACTTTGCTTGTAGCGTCTTTGAGAACACTTACATAGCTATTTCTCTCTAGCACATATGTATGTTTCAAGCACGATGTAGAAATCTTCATCGTTTCAAAAAAATTCATTGACTAGATATGTATGGTCCATTATATATTATAAGTCTACAATAAAATTGAATGATACTAATTGACAATTATACTTGGCCCCATGTCACATAAACATGACACGTGGCCGCGATCATGCTAACCTAGATAAACTAAAAATGAGTTGACAGTAACACAGGGTACATGGGTTCTAATGGGTTCCACTATATAGATGATAAAAGAGTAAAATACATAGCAATTATACCTGATTGATTTTGTAAAGCTTTTTGAATTCCACAACCATATCTTGAAAACAAAATGTTTTAATTTTTTCTTTGTTAAATGATCTAAGTTGTTGGAAATTAGTAACATCCACAAAATCTCGAACAAATTGAAATTCTTCATTTGGGCTTTCAACTAACAAATAATTAAAAACATTCTAGTCACTTGTACTATACATAAAAACTTAAAAAAAAATCATAAATTCATTTATATTACCAGTTATATCAATAACATCTGCTTTAATAGAGTAACATCTGTACATAGAGTTTAATAACTTGGCACACAATCCTTTTTTTTGAAATGGCGGTAAAATTAACACTTGACTTATTCTTGGTCGAATTTTATCAGGGTAAGCATAATATTCATAAACAGTAGAATATCCAACTGGTGAATAACACAAATCATTGTTGTCATTCTTAAAGAGTTCATACCTGAAATAAAATAATTTTGAGTAAATTTAACTTAGGTAATAATCAGCAAAAAATTTCACAACATATTTATATAACTCACATAATAAATATTTTCCACTTTGTATCATCAACGTCAATGAAATTTGAACCTTCAATGTACCACAACACAAATATTTGTAATTGATTGAAGTAATCTTTAAATGTAGAACTTTCACGTTCAATCACATAAACTTCAAATTTGTTTTCTTCCCCGTTATCATCTGACATACATAATAGGGAAAAAAATAAGTACAATTTCACAATATGAAAAAATGATTATAAACATTGTCTTACTTAAAACAAACTGATCAAGTTGATTTCCATATGGATTGAATGATGGCTCATCATCCAGACATTTTTCAAAAACATCAATGTTGGTAAAAAAATTAGGTGAGATGTAATCCTTAAGTTTGTCCATAATATTGTCAGCCTTTTAAACAAATCAATATATTTAAGAAGAACTATTAAATTGTTAAGTAATACTTTAGTATTTTATCTTAACAAATGTGAATTTAAAAAGCATTGTTGAAATCTGTCCGTCTGAGTTATGCACTTATAGTGTCAAACAAATTTGTTGTTGAAATGTACATTTATTTGAAATAAAAAATAAAGCATTTTTAGGATATTGAATATTTTATATTTCATAAAAATGTACAAACACAACAATACAACCTACCTACTGTTAACATTAAGCAAAATTTGTACTTGTTGGACATTTTAAAATCATAGGTCCCCAACATTGTAGATTGGAACAAACTTTTAATCAATTCAAAAATAACATTTAATACTGAACATCTGAGTTTATATTGTAATAAGTACTTACATGTATATCAACTTTTTTTGGATCCACTTTTGAAGAATAGCTTATATTAATATAAAGCTTAAGAGAACAGGCCGTATAATACATTTTCACAATGAGATCTTTATAACCAAAAATCTTTTCCCTTCAATAAAACAACATATATTAAAAAACAGTTATACAGAAAAGGTTTTTGGATAATTGTTATGTTACTTACATATTGCCAAACACTTGATAAGTCATGTCAGGATAAAATGCTACTTTAGAATCAATTATGTCACTGGCTTTTCGAACTATGATAAAAAATAAACAAAATTTACAATTAATACGGTATGATCATAACTCTGAAACAATAATAAAATGAGTTACAAAAAACAAACTGTAAATACCTAGTTTTAGTTCCAATGCGCTATTACTGCTTACAATGAATTGTTCCATTTTGACAGAAACACTATGTATGTAGTGCAAAATAAATCTAAAATAATGTAACAAAAAATTTTAATAACATTTTAATATACCTATACTCATTAACAATTTTTTTTCTGTTATTGTTTTATACAATGGCGTTGAAAACAATGGCGCTATTAAAATTTGTGGAATTAACTTAATATATATACGTATATAATAGTTATATAGCCATTTGATTTTTTGTATATTTACTTGTCCGTCATCAAGGAAAAATATTAATAAATACCTAGCTGCCTGTTAATTTTCTATAAGGCTGCAGGATTTATATTGTACCTATATTTTATACCCTTTTTGTGGTTGGACACGAATGGAAGAATCCTCGGGTTTTATTTATCCAAACTTGATATCCTCACTCGCGTAGCGACAGTAAAATTATTGATATTCAATCCTCCAACGGCTTATTTTAATTTTTTTTTTTCTAAAACCGGGAGTCGTCCCAAAATCATTTTTCGGTACATTGAGACACCAAGCCTGAAAAACTAACGACAACTGACTATCCTGGTTTTCCGGACGTATGGCAATGAGTGCGGCCAGTGGTGGTGAGTAGTTACGGTACCTATATACACGGTTGCATAGTTAAATTGTATCATACCACCCCACATCCAATCACTGAAGTTAAGCAACGTCGGGCGTAGTTAGTACTTGGATGAGTGACCGCTTGGGAACACTACGTGCCGTTGGCATTCGTAGCGCCGGGTAAGTAAAATAGGAAGCTCGTTCCCCCGACGCCGCGCAGACAAAAAAAAAAAAAAAAAAGTTAAATTGTATCTGTATTGATATTATTTTTTGCATTATCTTTTTCACTTAGGAGACTTTTAACGCGCCAAAGCAAATACCTATATAGGTACTATACCAGTGGCAAACACAGGGGAGGGTTTTAGGGGTACAGTACCATACACAGTTTACAATATTCAAGCGCAAATACTTGACTGTTTCTCTCCGGAAGACGCTCGTACACAAGTCACAACGTGTCGCAGTAGCCAGATGGGCATACGACTCCGCTGGAAATCCGGGCGGCGGCAAAAATGCCTACTTCACTTGAACGTTCGCGATTCAAGCAAACCGGGAGCGTGGTGATTGCCGAGGGCCAACTTGAGCCGATGTCGCGATGACAAACAACGAGAATCGAGAAATTGGCGGTCGGTCGGACGCGGCCAATTTCACTTGTCAGTGGTTATCGTTGAAGAACGTACATAGAGCAAGGTGGATAGGTATATTTAATACTTAGATAATACATACCCTATGGTACGGACGGATATACCTTGGTACATACCACAGTTTAAGATATATCTTAAATCACGGTTCATACCATGGTTGGTAGGTGGTGGTGGATTCTAGTTTCTACAGGTAACCAAGGTTAGATGTATACCGGGGACACGGTTAAAGATATCGTTGTTGAATAATTGCATCATGATAGATAAGAATTTTAGTATATTTCAAGGTTTATAGATACTATAGTATCTATAAACCTTGAGTATATTTTATTCTTATCTATTTTGATGTTGACCGGAGACAACAAAGAATAAAGTTAATTTTAAACTTCAAAATAAAAAAGCAGCTCTGTAGTGGTGTAATCGGTTGTAACGGAAAATTTTGGTTTTTTCCTTTTCTTACATTACCTAATTCCCGTTCAGGTTTATTATCTGCGTCCCGTTCTTTGTATCTTCTTTATAACCCGAATGTGTACGTTTAATTTTGAACGTTTCCTCCGTTCTCGTCAGTGACTGACGACCGGATCGCGAGATTTCACAAGTCGGTTCAGCAAAGCCGAAATCATTTCGTGTTACACAACGGACTTGGGGTATAAAACTGTTTATTTCCATAGTTTGGAGAACACGTTCGTACCTTTTGGAGATATGTGTTCTTTAAAAGACTTTCCTGAGGTGCGAGACCACAGCCTCTCTGATCATAATTTAACAACGAGTTTACACGTTAAGCGAGTAAAACCGGAGGTTTGTCCCATTTTTTTTTCAATATTTCATTCATAACATTATGTCACCTACTCATATTAAAAAACAATATTTAATATTCCTCCTTGTCCACTAATTTATTTTCCAGGCAATTGGATACCCAAACATTGTTATTCAGTCGCACAGAGAACCACTTATTGATTCATTATTTTTACCATCAGCACAGCCGACAATGTTACAAAAAATAATTACCAAGCTGTAAGTAGATAGATTGAATCACTGCCATAAATCTAACATTTGTGTTAGAACTCTATGGTTGAGCAATACAGGTAGCAAAATAAATCTAAAATATATCTTAAATCGTGATAGGTATCTAGATTTTGTTGAGAAAAAATGTCAAATACCTAATATAATATCAGTTTTATATTGATTTAAGACTTAATGCATTTTCTTGATGGATAATTGAATTTTTTTGTTGGTGCAATTATTTTTCATGCAGTGTTAATGAAGGGATCTGGCTTGCTTTAGAAGAAATTCAAACATTTTTTAATAACAATCCAAAAAGTTCATCAATTCTTCGATATACGTTGAATATTATAATGAAATTTTCATCTAGAGCAACTTTGAAGGTATCTTTTATTGTAATCTCAACAAAGGGAATTTCCTTTAGGTACCTATACTATTTTTTACAGGGCCCTGAAAATGTAGTATTACCAGAAATAAGTAGAACAATAATGTGGTCATCAAGTATTATTCGCAATATGGCGTGGCACCCACAATTGCCAATACTTGCGGTTGTATCGTGTCAGGATATTGTATACGTGTACAATCACAAAGGTTCTGAAGCAAAGTTGCAAAACAAATCTCAGTCTGCAATTTTATCATTGGCTTGGAGGTTGTTAATATATTAATA
The DNA here is from genome assembly GCA_017140985.1 of Hormaphis cornu. Taxonomy (NCBI): domain Eukaryota; kingdom Metazoa; phylum Arthropoda; class Insecta; order Hemiptera; family Hormaphididae; genus Hormaphis; species Hormaphis cornu. Next base: position 1,909,624 of record CM029365.1, read on the forward strand.
CAATTTAGTCATTTCTTAATATATCTAATAATTTATGTATATTTAGACCCTTAAGTATTGGTATATTAGCTGTTGGCTGTGAAAAAGGAATTTTCATTTGGAACATTGAGTTTAGTAATTTACATGTAAAACCTACCGTAAATAATGTTTGCAAACTTATCAGGGATGATCATAGATATGTTACAGGATTATCATGGAATAAAATGGTAAATATTTAACTGTAAGCAAATCGGTTTTTAACTAAATATAAGTTGTATTGATTTTTTGCTTTTTAAGTACCTACTTTTTAGTTTTTCAGTTAAATTACTGTTTAAATATTCTTGCCAAAATAAAAAAGTCTTTAAATAACAGAAAGTTATAATAATTATTGGATCCTTAAAAAATTTATTTTAAAAATGCATAAGTCATGAATAAAAAATAAATCTACCCATATATTATATAAAACATCAATGTGAATTAAAGCTCTATCTTAAAGTACCCTAGTAAGTCATGCGCATTTAATACGTACTTTATAAATGTTAAAAAAGACTCTAAAACAATTTAAGCATTAGTAATTTGTAAAGTTATGATTTAAATTAGTTAGTTGTTACATTTATTATTTTTAATACTAAACAATATTAGATAGGTTAATAGAACAATTTTGATTAGTTGTTTTTTGATTTTAGAAAACAATGTTTCCCATATGTTTTTTAGGGAAGTATCTTAATTTCAACAGCAGTTACAACAAAATCCATGTATATTTGGGACTACGCTCTAGAATCATGTGTTCCTCTGCGAAGAATAAGTTCTGGTTACTTAAACTTTGTACATTGGTCACCTGACAACGCTAAAGTTTTTTCCTGTTCTACTAATGAAGTATTCAGGTAATTTTATAAAAATACCTTTAAAAATAATTATTCTTAAGTTTCAATTTTGATGTATAGAATTTGGTCTACTGATAAATGGACTTCAGACAAGTGGTATGTAAGTAATCACTCTAGAATTCAATGTGCATGTTGGTCTCCTTGTAGCTTGATTTTGTTATTTGCTACTGACTCGTCTCCAATTATAAATGCTATTGATTTCCGGGAGTCCAATGTGTTCAGTGGATCATCAAATAACGAAAAAGTTGCTTGGCCTATTATTGACTTAAAAGATGAATGTGTAAACAGCAAAATGTAAGTATTTAATTGTAAAGTAATGAAATTAAATGTGTTAATTTTATCATAAAAGCTGTAAGGGTCCAGACTTGAGTGCAATAACTATGTAGGGATACTTGTAAATCATTTTTCATGTTGTATTAATAATTGAAAAATAGTTTATTTTTGTACGAAACCAGACAAATCCCATATCTGATAGCAAAATTATGATGAACTGTAATTTAATTTTTTTCTGGACTCAAATACAAAGAAATTTACACACTTGATTCAGTCAAAAAAAATAAACCCAATTTCAGTAGTTTTTTCCACATTGACAATTTCCCCACTGTAATTGTACAATTTTTCTACTGTGGCACTGTGTACTTATAAATTATAATATACATTTGTTTAATTCTTTTGTTATTTTAGAATTGGTGGCATTCTTTCTGATATGTGTTGGGATCCAAATGGTAAACGTTTAGCTATTACTTTCAAAAACAGTGGAGCACTGGTCATTTTTCAAACAACTATACGTATATCAGTTGATTGTATTCCATTGTAAGTATACAATTTTGATGTAACATTACAATATTTATGAATGTGTTAAAGCTTTCATGGATTGTCATATTAGTTAAAGTGCTTACGGCTATATCCACGTGTGTAACTAATTACAATATTTACCCCAATATATCTTGTGCTTGGGCTACTAAACAAATTAAACCTTCCCTTACTTCTGGCAGAGTAAACTGGCCTAAATTCAAAAAATTAGTAACCGATAACATAAACCTTAAACCCTCCCTAAAAACTACCTCTGAAATTGACAGCGCTATCCTTTCCTTAACTTCCACTATTCAAAATTCTGCCTCAGTGGCCTCGAGTAACCATCCTCCACCCCGGAATAATACTAATATTCCTGCCCATATCATACTCTTACTCGCCGAGAAACGTAGAGCCATAACCCAATGGCATAGATCTAAATACCCATCTAAATACCCATTTTTTCTAGTTGCATAATTCAAGGCCGGCTTGATGAAATACCTTCTTCTGTTCAGTTCCAACCAACATATGAATTTGGGTCGTTGTTAACTATAGTAAGTTTGAATACTTTAATACTAATTTAGTTTTCACAAATACCTAATTTTTCTGTTGAATGAAAGAGTTTGTTTAGAAAGTTTATATTACATTTTAAGTATGAAAAATCGGATGATTTGAAATCATGTAAACACTTAAACCTTAAACAAAAGTGCTATAAATGTATTGCAAAATTATTTACACATTTGAATTGTCTTACCTAAAAACAGAAACATTATTGTTTAGAGAAAAATTGTTTAAACTAATTAATTAATTGAATACTATTATTGTGTATTAATGCCATCGTAAAATTTTCAGGGATGGTCAAATGGAAATATCGAATATGTGCCGTTCCAATATGCATGCAATTCAATAAATGAAGTTGAATTAATTGAAACAAGTTATTCTCGCTTCAACAAAAACATGTCAGGTCAGACATTTGGTATGGCTCCTACAAAGAATTCATTCATTGAATATTTATAAAACTGAAATTTAAGTTCTACCATTCTTTTATATTTGCATATTTTATAAGATTGTATTTGATCGCAAGTTTATTAATAAACTGCATGTCTAAACACATTTATTTTGTATAAATCACCTGTCATTTTGGAAATGTTAATTGTATTGTTTGGGTGTATGTGCCCCACATCAGTGGCCAGTGCTCAGTTTACTTTACATTATACTCATGCCACAGTCAATGATAAAATATATGAATATTTACAGTGCTTGGAAAGTTCCTTTTGAAAATTATTTATTTAATGTTCACTTTGATAAAGAGGAACTCAATTCCTAGCTTGCTCCAACCTTAAAAAAACTTTTTCCTTTCCTAGTTCCTTACAAAGGAACTTTTTACATTCCTAAAAAAAAAAAACTACACATTTTGTGATCAATTTTAATATATTCTAGACTCAATAAATACATATATTAAATGATCTCTGGTAATCTATTATGAGAGACGTGTTGCCTGAATGGCCGATTGTTAACAGCCTTGACTAGAAAATGATAAAGTATACAGGCTATTGACAATCCTACTTCTCTTATTTGGCCATTTTGGTCATTTGCAACTGATGACAAATTACAACCAAATTAAATATTTTATCATACAAATACAATTATAATATAATTGTATTATATACTAATACAATAATACATAGTTCTCTACGTTTGTCTACCCCAGCGTTTCTTAACCCTTTCCAGCCCAATGATACTTTTATGGATCATGTTATTTAA
>CM029365.1:1918042-2063724 GCA_017140985.1 Hormaphis cornu
GAGCTAACACTGATATAAGTTGAATTTTAAAGACGAGAACCAAATCAACTGTTTTTACAAGATGATTTTGCTGCAATTTAATAAGTTTTCATAATTTCGATGACCGTTTATAATATTGATCGAATATTGTCATAATTTCAATTATGATTTATTTCTTTAGAAATAATGTTTATCTTGTAAAATCATAACAGATATTATACCTAACGAATTCAGAACCGTTTTTAGAATGAAAATTAGATAAGTTTGTTTTACACTATATTACTTTATGAAACTGCTGAGACCCTATTTGCGCCATAAAATCTAGTACGACGAAGACCCTTAATACTGAACTACTTGTATGAAGCATTAAGTCCCATAAAAATTGAACTTCTAATATACCCAATGATATCCGATGTACCTAACCTAGAGTGATCCCGGCCTTTTTTTAATCGCTCAAAGTCGGAAAACAATCGAAAATTCGTCATACCTTTGACTTATTTTTAGACAAAAATTAATAACTCTATAAATTTGTTATTTAAATATTGAAATTAAAATATGTTATGTAAAACAAAAAATACCAAATATCCGATACGAAAATTATAAAAAAATCTGCCCATATTATATTCCGAACGCGCACAAAAGAAGTGTTGAAATACGGTGTAACGTGGTTACAACAATAAAATTACGCACAATATTGTGCAATTTATATTAAAATCGTATTAATTTCTCATATAATGGTTTACATTTTGAAAGGCTGAGTTTAAGTGCTGTATGTACCTACTTATTAAAATTGTAAATTTAAAATTCTGTAAGAATAAGAATGCGCGATTAAACTTTATCATTATCACTAATTATATTCATATAGGGTAAGGTGCCCTATTATCGACCAGTGCCTATATATAGAATATTTTCAAGTGGGATTTTTTAATTATCTATTAATATAGGAACATGAAAACAGTTTTTTTGTTTACTCAGTTTTAAAAGTTGGGTCGTATGTAATGTACTGTACCCAAAAAATAATAAGACCTGTATTTGACCATCAATGTCCACCTCGATTGGCTATAGAATAATTTTGTTATAGTTATTGGTGTACCAAATTGTAAAAAATTGTTTGGAATCAGTGTAAAAGAATGTCTGCCCCACAAACTATTATGTACATGCTACCTATTGGTAGTTACTATTTTTCTAGAATTGTTGTTTTAAGAACAGATGCACTCATTTCGTTTTATCATTGTACACACAATAATATAACATTATGCACATTTTCCAGGATAAAGAAGTGACGTATAGTAGACACTCACAGTGTCTACCTCAGTCTGACAACAGTTCTTGCAGTGGAAGTTATAGCAGTGGCAGTTATAGCAGTGGCTGTTATAGCAGTGGCTGTAATAGCAGTAGCAGTTATAGCAGTGACAGTTCAAGAATGTTGTCGTTTGGATCCTCTATAGATTCGATGCCAAGTTCTATTTATCAAGATGACCCTAGCATTTCAGCGGAGAATGATTTACATTTAGATATTTTCACAAAATGTAGTGACCGGCCGGCTATTCCCGAAGTACGGTTGGTGGTGCCAGGTGCACACATTATGGTTTAGTAATTAGTTGGTCGGGATGATGAATGGATTGGGTGTTTCAACTGTTAGGAATAGCCTTGAGTCATGAGTTGCATTTGAGTAAAGTATTTTCAAGTGGTGTATTTAAAAAAACATAAAACTAAGATTAAAAAATTGTTCAGAATATATAAATATATATCAGCAGACCCGAACACATCTCAAAAAACCTATAAATTATTATACTTTGGTGTCGTAGGGTGTTTTGTGCCTTGGAAGTAGTACGGATAACCCAATGATTTGTTTTTTATCACTTGCCCACAACAGGTGCAAATTTTTGAAACCTATAGCACTAAGTAGCTTTGTTATGAAACGTTCACTGTTTCGTGTATTGTACTTGTACGGTGGGCAATTACTGTAATTACATTTTTTTTTTTTTTTTTTTTACAGTTTGTCAATGACTCTATGAACAAAAGTCTTGTCAATACATCATTGGATTGCTTGAACAAAGCTTTTATAGAAAAATAAATTATATTTTGGTTTTGGGCTTTTCAACACTTCTGATGAAGTATTGATATCATCTTTTTCATCCATAAAACTGATTTTGATGAGCAGTTTTAAATTAAGAATTATTTGTATACTATACTTACACCTTATTACCAACTACTAGCCCTTATATTATACAAGTTAACCATTAGTTACTTAAATATAAGTTAAAAAAGAAAAAGTAGTAACTACAAAAAACCAAATAATATTTACATTAGATCAAATATCATAAAAAATCAATAACGTCAAATATCTTAACTTATTGATAAGTATTAAAGTAAAAAAAATAAAATGTATACTTAGTGATAGTGATTTTTACAACAAATGTTTAAAACATTTTTATTATTTTGATGACACTAAAAAATGAAAATATTAACAAATAACTTTTTATGTAATGTTTTTATTTCAAATCTTTTATTATTCATAAATAAATCAGTTTTTATCAAATTTTGTAAGTGTTTTACATTTGACATATTTTTAAATGACCTCATTAGAATACTAAATAAATTAACATTCTAAAATCATAAGATACAGGATTTGCATATGTTTTTAGTAGGTAATACAACAAATAATGCGAAAAAAAAAAATACATGAAAGTGGGACAAAAATTCAATCAACGTCTTCGACAATGTTAACAGAATTTTTTTTTACTTTTCTCATTGAGTGTCGCTGACACTTTGGACACAGAGTTTTCTTCTGAAAACACTTCTCATGGAACAAAGATTTGCAATGGCGACACTAAAAAATAAAAAAATAAAATAGTATTTAATTAATACTTTGAGACACAGCAAATAAGATTTTACATTTTTCACTATGTTTTATTACTTAACAGTATATGATTTTGTCCTTTAAAACCTTTTACTCGAGAACAAAATACTACTCAATCAATATATTAAGGAAAATGATTAATTTCATTCGGTTCAATGAATATATACTAGTAAAACATACAATACAGATTATTCATTTTCTTTTTCTTTGCCTTTCTCCCAACCATTCGGGGTTGGCCATATTTGTCCTATCCCTATACTTATCACAATCATTCACACCCTCTACACACACATTAACAACCCTAAATATCTCTTTCAGTTTTTTCCATCTATATTTTATCTGGTCTTCCTCTACCTCTTTTTTTCTCAATGTTTATTTTCATATCCGCACTTACTACTCAAGTTTTTTCTCAAATGTTAAATGAGATCAAGCATAGTTAGAAATTTCTACAATAACTGACACGATGCTTACTCTAAAAATTTCACCATTGTCAAATGGATAAATAATTTTGGGATCACGGCAAATTTCACATATAAATCCTTTTTGACTGCACAGTTCACATTTGTAGACATGATTTTGGCTGGTTTCAATAATGCGTTCTAGAAAGTCAAATAACGTACCAGAATAGATTTCTTGCAGGTCCTAGATAAAAATAAAATTATGTTTTTATAATAATTTTAAACATTTCACTAGACAAAGTTTTTCACTAACTGCAAATGAATACAAGTGTATATTATTAAAGAAATAAACACGGGGCCATATTTCTTTAGATAACTCTTCAATGTTGTAGGACTTACACGTTGACAAGTAATGGTACAGATAATATATTTGCCAACGCAATTTCTAAAACAAAAAATAACAAATGGTTTTGTAAAATAATTTTTTTTTAGTATTAAGTTGTTTAATTTTAGCATAAGTGCAATTTGAGAGCGGTTAAGTGGAGTTAATCTGAATGCTCTAATTTTTTAGAAGAAATATATAGTATGACCTATTGCAGAGAAAATTAATAAAAGTTATCCTAACCAAAAATTTTAACTTCAGTACTTTAAATGTTGCCAATGTTATTTAGACATAACATACACTGTTCAACTAACCTTAGACTTGCCCATTTCTTTATTGGCTTTGTATACATTTCTATGTATACTTCTTATGTTGAATAGCGGATGGTATTGAATTTCACTTAAAAACATCGCACTGCTCTTGGACACTGGGTACCGATTAAAATCCCAGTCAAACAATGTTTTTATTGGTATCGGCCATGTTTCTGAGCCAAAACAGTGAAGACAATAGTACGATAATGAAAAATTGCATTTACTAATAACCAGCACGACAAAAAACAAAAATAATACATGTATTTATGTGTAATTAAAAATAGTCAAAATAAGTATACTCACTAATAATCCCCAAAATCAATGCCAATTGTTTGATTGCAACTTTTGCAATTATAGTCCTGGAAATTTAGTCCAAGTTCCTTTGGTGGCTTAAACAAAAATTCTAAGTATTGCTTCAAAAACTGTATTTATAAAATATACCATTATTAATAAAAATTTAAAATAATTAGATTAATATAAAAATACTGACATCTAAGCTTAAACGATCAGGATGCAAGGACACAACTTCAAAATCATCATTGACCTATAAATAATACATTATAAAATTATTATGCAGAACGAACATTGATTTATTATGATTTTTAAAACGAACAAAAGCGTTGATAAGTGCAAACCTAAAATAATTATTAAAAATATTTCCATTTTACTCACATCATCTCTTGCTTCATTTGAATCACTTAGATGCTCTTCTAAAATTATTTTTGGAACAAGTTGCCGATACAACTCATCAATCTCAGATCTATTAAAAGAATTTTTATCTCTTGGACTATAAGATTCCAAAAGTTCATGAAAACTTTGAGGTTTTTCTTCTTCTTCAACAGATGTAAAATTAGTATTTGGTTTGGCTATTTTCAATGTGCTTACATCTTCTTTAGAGTCAGTCATAATAGGCCCAATAGGCTTATTTTCAATACATTCTTTATTATAAATATCTTCTTTTGGTACATTAGATAAATGATCGTCTTTAACAGTAGTAGAAGTTGTGTAAGTAGAAGATTGATTCATTAAAATATTCCACCTAGTTTCTTCATCCAAAATCACAGCAGGCAACTTATGTAAAAATTCTGGATCGATAAATGATGACGAAACAGATGAATTATAACTATCTTCAGACTTATTAAAATCTCTAATCATATCAGTGTCACTAACATCTATAGCTTCAGCCACTTGAGTATTGTTAATGTGCAATGGATTATTTTTAAGTGCTGGGGTCCAGTAACCAGCTACCATTAGAGTGCTATTTGGCCAAGTGTTAAGAAGACTTGAATTCAATGTAAGATCAAAATTATGCATATCAATGCTTTCTAATTGTACAATAATTTTTCCAAAATTTTCACAATCACTTATGATTGCAGTCTTGTTGTAAAACTTGTTAATGTAACGGTGATTTTTAACAGCAGACATTAAATAACTACGGAAAACACAGTCATTGAGTGTAGATCGGATCCAAGCTCTACATTTCCCAACATCTGTTGTAATATGAGATAATGAATTTATCTGAAAACAATGAAATTGTAAAAGTTAAATATACAATATTTTAAGTAATACTATAAGTGGTACATACTTGATCAACAATTCCACTTGGAGAAAGAACAAGAAGATAATGCCAAAAATTGATGTCTATATTTTTATCCACGTTGTTGCCGATCGCTGTTGATAATTGACTGATAAAAGTTTCTTTGAGACCGTGTAAAAACAACGCTTCTAAAATTGCCAAAAATCTATCAGCAACCGAGTTAGAACTGGTAACTTTGACTTCAACATCTGAAAACTCTGCATGAAATTCATTTAATCTTTCTTCAAAATAATGTAAAATTGATGCTTTGTTTGATTTGTCTTTAGTTTCTTTGTTGTTAATAATTTTCCTTACAAACTTATTCATTGTAATTTTTTCAAGCCAAATTTGTTTAGTTTAAGTACTGTGCTTGAAAATGCGGAGCCGTTTCTAATTATACTGTAATGGTTAGTAATGGTTAAATCAACAATAGTAGATCCTTGACGCGACTCTAAGGAATCACCAATAAGCCCACCGTCAAAAATTGCATCCAATTTTGGCCACAGCGTAGAAAATTCTATTGGTTGCAATGTGCTCGGTTTGTTACTTTCGTTTGCACTGGTTAAAGCAATTGGTTTCTTTAAGTTACTTACGATGTTACAAATAAAGCCACTGTCTGGAATGCGTATGGCAATGGTCGATTTGTCAGGATTTAGAGTACGATTTAGTGCCAGTGTTCTTTGAAGTACAACGGTTACAGGTCCAGGCAACAGAGAATCTAAAAGTCCTTCTGGTAAGTGACCAATTTTACCCCAATTACCAATATCGTTTACATCGTGAGTACAAATGGCAATTGGTTTTTGAAGATTACGACCTTTTACGTTGTAAAGTTTATTTATAGCATTAGTGTTTTGCGCATCTGCCGCTAGTCCATAAACAGTGTCTGTGGGAAGGGCAACAATACAGCCGTCATTTAATAATTTAACCGCCAAAGAAATAGCTTGGTTTCCGTGTCTGCTTATTTCAATTAACTGATTCATTAATACTGGTTCGAATTTGTTAAAATTTAATGTTGACACAAATTTATAAATGCAGTTTTTAATGAGTTTCGAGTTAAAACAAAGCATTTATTGTACTAAAAATCTATTGTTGGAAGATAACTGTATCAATTGAAAACATTGTCACCAATTTAAAATCTGAAACAGAAAAACGACTCGGATTAATGAGACTATTAATGAGTTAAATAAAAAAAAATTATAATTATTGATAAAAGGGACAAGAGAAAATGGTATTTTAGAAATGTCAATAACATATATATATATATAACAACAATATATGCAATACCTATAAAATGCATTTAATAATATTAAATACAAATTTACGATTCAGTAGAAAAAATAAAAAATATTTGTTGAGAGGGAATAGTCGATGAGACACTCCTGTGATACGCAGCGCGACAAGCGCGACCATCCTACGGGCTCCCGTGCACAATTTTCTTGTGAATTTGAAGGTCGAAGAGTGGACATTTTAAACGTAAACAATTGATAAGTAGGTACCCATAATATCTTAGTAGATTTGATGGAAAATGCAAACTTATTACTTAGGGCGATACCTACCCACACGTGAACAGGACAAATAGTTATGGTTCGAATGTTCGGTCTGGGGTGCGCTCGATTCAAACGCGTACGTCCTCTCTCTATCCATGGCGGCTAGCGCACCATCAATACGTGAGTAACGTCGATTCGAAGACGCGACTTGATTTGAAAGGCGAACGGCCGAGATTATTGGAAGATTCGGTGGTGGGCGCCCCGACTAATTTTTGGTACAAAAATCGGCAGGTACGTTGTAAAACAAGAGAAATGATGTTTCGAAAAAGAGATTTTTTTTTTTTTTCATCGGTCATTTAGTTTAGGCCTTCTTTTTAGACGGATTTTTGGGTGGGTCAACAAAAATGTTCGCCTCCGGATAATTTTCAGTTCGCCGGTCGATTCACGTGATAAAAACGTGAAGGACGAGCATCGGACCATTGAGCGGCACCATCAATATTTTTCTCGTTGAAAAACAAGATACTTACCTCGCGACCAGACGAAACGTGACAGCAGTCTATAACTAGATCAATGTTATAACAAAAAAATAATCGCCAAACGTCGGATAGGTATAATGATATATATATATACTACTGTTGCTGAAAGACTATAAGCTTGAAGAAAAATTTATAATACCTAAATATTATATTGTCGCTGTTAGAACGTTAAACACTTTTTTTTCTGATGATGATGCAATATAATATTCTACGGTCGTTGATAATAACGACGACTTGATAAGACACTACCGTCCACTCGAGACGCGGGCGGGCGTGGGTTCGTACCCGGTTCAAATGAATTCAAAAGAAACACTGAACAATGATTATAATTAGTATTATACTTACCCGAAACACCAAAAGAAAAGTCTGCCTCGTATAGAGTTATTATTATTAAAATATCTCAATGTTTTGTTTTAATTGAAACAGTACCTATAGGTAAAATGTAGTAATTCACGAGTTGCGTTTAAAATTTCTTAAATTTAAACGGGACGTGTGCTTTGCGACTGACAATAATGACGACCAAACACAATTTTAGATAGAAATTGAAACGTGTAATTAAAAATTATACGTTTGTTTAAATAAGTATAGGTATTTACATAAAAAAAAAAAAAACTTTCGTCTTCGTATTTTGTTGCAATACTTGGGGGAAACAATGGATGAAAACACCTTCGCGTCTCATTGTCGTGATACGCATTTACAATTTTTAGAAAAAAATTGAGCTGGTCGTTCATCAGCAAACTTGTGTTCAGTTCTGATGACGGTAACATTGTTATCTAGTTTAAGTATTTACTTAAATAAAAGTTAATTTTTTGTGCCCACTGGCACACGGAGCTTAAGCTAACAATTGTTACGGTGATGGTTTCCTTACTGAAACCTAGCTGTTATGGCAACCGTGCTGGCTCCGGTAATTTAATTACAATTGTGTCACTGCTGGTTTAGTTGTATGAATGCATGCTTGAAATCGGTGATAGAACGTGCGCTATTTTCTGTGCTCGTTCGTCTGATGGATTTGTGCATGAACCATCAGGAAAACAAGCGTCGTGTGAACTGGGCTTTAGTTCACTATAGTTTGGAAAGTAGACTTGGATTGTAGGTACCTTACTTTGAAATTTTGTTGTGTTTTTTAGTAATGGCCTAAAAATCAAAAAATGTTTTGTCCATTTTTGGAAAACGGCTTGACATTTGTAAAATCTAAGCGCTTTTACAAGTAAAATAACTGCCACAGGATGGACTAGATGTATAATTTTTTTGATTTTAACAAAGTGAACCTTGTAGGTGATGTAGCGTCTTTTTTTTTATATATAACTTACCTGATAAGTTTTATATATTCATAAAACAAAAAACTTGCAATCTTTAAAAATTATTGTACATAAATCTGTTTGTACTTACCAAAAAAAAATAAGATAAATAAAAACACTATATCACAGCTGTTAAAAGTTGTATGTACTGTAAACAAAGAGAAAACCTTTAAGACTTTGGTAAAAATATTAAATTTGAAAATTCTGGTAGTCAATAAGTATGATCATGAAAACGGACTATCTGAGCCGTTGCTCTCTGCTCCTAAATAGTATGTATCTACTTATGTGAATATTTAAATAACTATAGTATACGTCATCTTAGATTGAAATTTTATTTACAACTAATAATATTTAACTAATATTAAACTTATTATTTAAGAAACTATGTTGAATAGTTTCAAATTAAAATAATAACTTAAATATTTTTTTATCAAAATCTTTTACAAATATTTTGTGAATTTATTAATACACTCTTCAAAATTTGCAGTAATTACAAACAAAAAATGTTAATATTTGGTGTTTTAGTTTGATTAAAAAAAAAAAAAAAAAAAAAAAAAATACATAATTTTATATTAGATATTGACATTATATTTTTTAATTGGGTCATTAAAAAACAGGTACAATGTAAATTACTTATAAATAAAAAAAAAAATCAATCAATTATACAAATTTTTAAAATCAGATGGTTACTTAATTTAAACATGTAAAATTTACATAATATATTGTATAGTACGTAAAATTTTTTAAAACTAGCTATCTGGAAAGATAGTTTTCAGTGAATTATTAATAGGGTTCCCATTGTACAATACGGTAAAATTTTCTCGTAAATTAGAACATTGACTAATTGCTCCTTCAATCCAGATTTCTACTACCTCATACCAACTTGCGTTCAATAAACAGTAATCCAAGTCGGCTTTACGATGTAATTGAAGCATTTGCAATATGTCTAAACACCAACATCTAAGGTTAGTCAGTTTGCATACATTTTTCACATAATCAATTAAATCATTTATGTTTTCCGGAGGCCATATTTTATAAGGAAGTAAATGAGCACTGTTTAATATATCTTCAAAATATTTTAAATTTAAATTGGAATTTTCTGCAGAAAATGCATCAGGATTTTGTGTATAATACGGAATGAACTCGCATGCAATGTCTCTTAATGCAAGATTATTTTCACCCAAACATTTAATATAAGCATCCAAATACTTATTGTACATTTCAATAATAGTATTTGGGTTATTCTCTGGAAGTAAGCAACGTACTTTTAAATAGAAAGCTTGAGCAAAATTCAGTAAGTTATAATACAGATTTTCCGAACGCATGTCTGGGGTTATATCTACATAGTTATTGGATAAAAATTCCATGGATTCAATAATAGTTTTGGGCCCTTGCCATATTTTCACTGAATAATTGTTTATGTAACCATTTTCACAGTATCCATCTAAAACAGATTGGTAATATTCTATTTCATTTTGATTTGAAGTAGAAGAGAATATTAAAACTAATGGCACAGCAACAGGAGTTGATTGTAAGATACTATCTACGCGTTTAAATAATGTTTCTATGTGCTCTTTATCAGTGTTTGTAAAAACAAGAGAAGCATTTAAACCACTTTTTGTCCAATCAAACGCTCCAGAGCAACTTTTTACTGATTTTATGAAACGAATATTGTCGATATGTGAACAAACAGCTTGTACTTCCTCATTACTAAATCCTATTGTACCATAAATTAAAGTTCTCACTTTATTTTCTATAGAACAGAGATCTGGCCATTGTCCAAAGTTTATCGCCAACTTCCAAAATATCTTCTTCGAGATTATTTTATCCTTTTTAATATTTAAAATATTTCTAACAAATAAATCGGCAATTTGAACACTGAAATCACTACAATCTTCAGTTTTATTTGGGTTCAATGGGTGGCCAATTGGTAAATTTAACATTTTCTTCTCCTTTTTTGTTTTTAATCTTGAACTTAAACTATGCATCGTTTCTTTTGGTGTACCATGCACTTGCATAAATACTGACCACGGCAAACTAGTTATAGGATCAATTTCAATTTTTCTTCTTTTGCGTAAAGTGTTTCGTAACCAAACATAAAAATATTTTTCAGCAAGAAGAAATTGTTTGTGTATCCATTTCTTTGGTGCTTCTGGTACGTTCAATGGCTGTGAATCATTCAATATCACCGAATTCATAGATACTGGTGAAGTTGATAGTGATGATATACACTCTGAGTAAAACAATTCCCCATCAGCAAACACTTTTTCAATACATTTTGATTTACTATTGCTAACAAAACTTTGCCATTTATCAAAATATTTGTTAGCAAGATTTCTTTCATAGAATGTTAATGATTGTAATTCATTTGAGTGTATTTTATTAGATGGTTGTGTAATATTTAGATGTATTGAATCTTTATGAGGTTTTATAAATGAATCATCAAATGTTGCAGGACAATCGTTTGGTATGTTATTTTGATATGGTAAGTTGAAACTTGTAGGTAAAGTTGACTGGTTTGTCCCAAAATCATCCTGATGCACGAGTGGAGGTGTTTTTGGCTCTGATGGCAATCCAAAATTGATTGGTTGTGATTGAACAAATACGAGATTTTGGGGTGGACTAAATGTTAAGGTAGGTATTTCAGACACTGGAGTTGGTGTACGTGAACTAGGTTTAGTTATAAACAACTGATTAGGGTTAGTAAATGAGAATTCAAGAATTGAGTTTGAATTAGAACAAGTACTTGTCTCAATCAAAAAGTCAGGTACGTCACTGTTGCCATTTTCTGTTGCGACTTCAAAATTTGCTGGATCATTAAAATGGCCATTTGAATCAAAGCTTGAATGAACCGAACTGATTAAAACGTCCGGCAGGTTGTGTAAACCAGAGATTAGGAATGTTAAATTTTGCCTTTTTTCTACAATGATAAATTCTTGTCTTTGTCTTCTGTGCTTAGGAGCGTTTAGGGCTGTTTTACGAGAAAGGTCTACGTGCATATCATCAAACTTTAGCTGGATGTCAGAACAAAACTCCTGAGCAGACTGGGTATCATTAAAACACAATTTTTCCATAAAATATTTCATTTCAAGCTTGTAAATTCGTTTGATTGTTGTAAATGACATATTCATCATTTGTAAATTGTTGTATCTTATACTCGGAATAACTCTTTGTAAAATACAACAGTTCATATATGTTGTACTTTTCAACAAATTGAAAAAGTCTTTACAGTCACTCGATTGTAGGTAAATTGTGTGAGCTTTGATACAGAATCGCACTTGAGGCGATTTTTTAATATGAATAGGTAATAGATCGTATGCTGTATGAAACTGAGGATTTCCCAAATGCATCAATAGTTCATATGAAACAAACTCTGGTTCATTTGGACATGGCTGGTCCGAATCTCTGTACATAGGCATTAACATTTGGATACAGTTGTTTAAATTTTCTGTATTTAACTTGATGTCAAAACCAGAATAACCAAGCATAAGGTCATAACATGCAATATGAAAACGACCAATTTGTTCCAATATTATTATGACATCAGAGTTTTGTAAATTTTGTTGGACAATATCTTTACGAATTGCACGCATGCGGTCCCAGCAAAAATCATACCAACTAGCTAAATCCTGTTCAGTGTTGGATTCAATAGGGTAAATAATATTTTTGAGCATGTAATTCATTGTTTTGACAAGTACAGGCGTTGGTCTCAATTCATGTGGCAAAGGATTGGCTTGATCGGCTGAACTTCGTGCATATTGTTTTACCATAATTTCGATAATTGGTTCTAACTTTGAATCCACCATTTCACACTCAAACTGGGACACCATATTACCATGTATACGAAGTAAGCGTTCTTTTTCTGGACACATATCGTAACAAGTACCTTCCATTGGTTTGATTTGATCTACATTCATTTCTTTAATTGGTTGTAGGGTAGTTGAACGTAAAAATCGATCGTGAGTTTCTAATACCTGCAATTTTTTTAACAAAGTTGTAGCTGTTATCGTTTTATAATTTTGCTCGGTAACTTCACAATTTTCAAACTGAGTATTGATGATCGGATCTTGAAATCCATCATCATTGAGTGGTAAACAAAAACGTTGTAATTTAAAAGGGGGTTCGTCTTTGACAAATTTTTCTTCATCAGATCTTTTTAAACGATAGTTGTAACTAATAACTTTTCCTTCACTCATTTTTGGACTTCAAATACAACTTCTTAGGTACTCTATCCAAACATAAGGTTCAAAACTAAAAATAATGTTTGTACTTAAATTTAAAGAGCGCCAAGTTAAATATGCTTTTCAACACATCTGATGACGCTTCACGATTTTTCAATGTTCACCACCACAGTTGTAAGAATATTTTTCCATCACTAAAAAAAAAAAAAAAAATTAAAAATCATGAGAACAACAACGCGGTTTTTGTCAAAACGTTTCGCCAAACTCAGATTTTTGTCGCGAAAATGTGAAAAAGGCACCAAATTTTTCTTTAAACACGCCACGTTCCTACCGGCTACCATCCTTACCAGTTATACCCACCAAAATCGTGTACCTGTTGCACGCGAAACGAAATTCATAAGTCTTATAATATTATATAAGAAGTTTCGGGTCCACGATGATTGCGAGGGAGATATACTATATTTGGACAACGCATGTGAAATACAGCAGAAAAAAAATGTTTTTTTTTTGGACCGACCGAGTCCCCAAGACGTCACTGTGAAACCGCTATGCGGGCGCACTTACCGCGTTCATCGTATCCGTTCTACGTGATTCCTCGTGTAGACGATTTGTGTATTTTTTTCTTTGGCGGCAGTTACTACTTAAAAACGAAAATCGCCGTCACCACCGGGTGATGGTGCAGGCCACCGTAGTCGCGAGTACCTGGCACATCCGCTAAAATAATATCATAACAAGAGCACAATTATCACGTCATGTAAAATAGCAATAGTAATTAATAATTTTATAAAAACAAACCCGAAGCCGCCGATGTTGAAAACAAAAAACAATTCCGGGACGCAACTCGAAGCGATTCGCAAATCGCGACTGCAGCCGACCCGATTCACGCCGGATTGATAGATAACGTTTGCCGCGAGTGATAAGCGCGCGCTCTGTTCGTGACAGAAGAGGACTATTATATTAAGTATTGTGTAATGATTTGATGAATTTTTATTATTTTATTTTAATCAAGGCACACAGAATAAACGAAATTAACTCTCTCCGATTTCTTTTCAAAAACTCTAAGAGTCGACTTTGATTTCCGAGGCCTAACCGGCGTTAACGTAAAATTTTCTTGTTTTAACTCCAAATGAATAGGTGTATATATTCGATATACGTATTAAATTTTGATATTATAATGATTTAATTGTAAGCAAAATATTTTTTTACAAAAAAAAAAAATAAAAGAAACATTATTTGTGGTCAATGTCAAAAGTGTTGTTGAAAAATTTTAAGTATTGTATTTCACGTGTTGTCCCCCCAGATTACACTTATAGTCACAAGACTTTGTTTATGAAATACAATATTATCTAAATATATTCTAAGAGTGTGACGACATTTTGACATAATCCACAGACCCAAGTACCAGGTTTGCACCGTGAACAAAAAACACACAACCTGCTAAGTGAACTTAACGTATATTGTAAAATAAGTTTTATTTATTATTGAATTCAATCAGCATAGTTATTTTGATATCTAGACGGAAACAAAATACGTCTTACTTATAGAGGAAGTTTTGATTAGTGTTTTTTTTTTTTAAAGAAAATTTTAAAACAAATGAATAAATTTTGAAATATTGACTTTAGAGCAGCCTTGTAATGTCATGTTTATTGGGTTGTTTGACCAAACTTAATTACTAAAAATGTATACCTATTTATGAGATTGTACCGACTTGTCGAAACATCGTTATGTATCAAAAGCATTTTTAGTCCCAGCCACAAAAATGTGCTGAAAAGATAAATAAACCATTTGTCTAAATTATTCGTCACTTGGCTATAGCAACGTGTATGGCCTATACTTCATTAATCATTAGTTTTGGAAGAGTTCTGCTCATTTTCAATGCGGCTCGTGTATTGGTTTCAGAGAGACTTTTCTTTTTGGAAAATTGTTAAATTTAAGAAAGTAAAACCACAGTGAATGCGAGTTTATACGAGTTTATATGAAACCCATTTTGTAAAAATATTTAAACATTTGTATGATACTTTTAACAAATATTTAAAATTCAAGTAATAAGAAAGAATACAAGTAACATTATACAAACATATTAGGTATATTCTTGATTAATTAATAATGTTTAATAGGAATTAACTAAAGAAAAGTAATATATTTAATTACATAATTGATAAGCTTTCATAGACAATAAAATTACAATGTAACATATTATACAGTGAAAAACGTAAATAAGATCTTTTTATCATTTATTGTACTTTAACTTTTCAAAAAAATTATGAAAAACAATCATACCTATTTAATTTAACTTGAAATGAAATTTTCACAATGAATTTTATTTTAATTGATTTGCAAAAATGCTCCATAGTATTAAACAAATTATTCTAATTAAAAATATGTATTAAATAATATAACAGTATAAAAAGTTCAACATAATTTTTTGTTAAAAATAGGTAATATTTCTAAAAATTGTAACATTTATATTATCAGAATTATTTCTTTATTTAACAATGACAATATTTGTTAATAAATAATACTGTTATGGTAAAATGTTGGTTCTAAATGAGTGTGGAATGATTTCTTCACTTTTCTGAAAAAAATTAATTAACATTAACAAGTAGTGGTTATTATTTTTTTTTAAAAAAATGTATCAGTTGTTTTAAAGTAAAACCCACTACCATTTACTATCTAAATAATATTGTTACTTTCAATCATAGAAAAACAATGGTTTTTGTAAACAATCAGATAATTTGTAACTAAATTCAATTAAATTACCCAACTAAGTGGTACAAGGCTCCAGTAGTAAAGATGGAGCATGCAAATACATTCAGTTCATTATCTTTTTAACTCAAGAAAAAAAAAAAAAAAAAAATCAAAAACAAAATAAATAAGTAAATAATACAAGTGAAATAATGAAACTTGTGTGATGTGTCATTCTAAAGGAATAAAGGAAATAATAATTCTTAAAATACTTGAAATAAAAAAATAAATATTTTTGAAACGCTGAATTATTTTTCTAAATTTGCATTTAAAGAAAAATAATAAATGAGGAATACTCTTACATAAATGCAAAAATCGGTCAATGAAAGAGGGAAGGAATATTGATCAAGCAAATGAGTAGAGTTCTTACTAAACAAATTGTGCCAACTTCATAAAACTATTTTAAATTACGTTAGTAAAACAATTTACCTGTCTATGATGCTGGAGATTTGTTGTAACTGGACACAACGCTATGCATTTTGCTAATATTTCGACCTTTTATTGATTTTAACTTCTGTTTCCCACTAGACTTTGGCAATTTATTATGTTTTTCAACCATGGTATTAGTGACAAAGTTTTTGTAATGTTTGAACTGATTTACTTCACACAAGTCATTATCATTACATATCCAAATTTCTGCTTTAATGGTACTAAATACTGTTTGCAATAACAATATATGACGAGGTATACCACTTACATTTGGATCATTTATGGACTCCCTTTGAATTGCTAAGTATCTGTAACCAGTCATTTGTGACTTCATAGTATGAAAAGCTTTGCTTAGACACTCAAAATAACACGGATTTTTATCAATAGGCCTAATAAATATGCAAAACAGTTCTTCATTGTTAATTTTGTAATTTAACACGTCACCAGCAGCCACTGGCTTGACATTAATATCTTCCAATAATCTATAAACATTGACATTTAGTTAGAATTAAAAATTGATCATTGACTTACAAATAAAACATAGAGTTTTGTAACCAAACAAATGTTACAACAATTAATTAAAAAAATATTAAAAATCAACATAAGTAGTATAGCTACAATTAATATTATTTGTTACATAATACTAGTAATTATGGCCATTAGCCATCATCATCAGGTAACAGATACAACAATTATTTTCAAATATCCAAAATACCCATAAATGTATGAAAATTACTTTTCTTTGAATGGATGTTTGAAGTTAATGTTATCCACAATTCTGTCTTCCCAGTCATCCAAGTACATTTTTTCCATGTTTATAAATATGATTATATCAGTTTGAGGTTCCATTTCCCACAACTGTTTCTGAGTACTATTTACTTTAGATGGTAAAGATGGTGGAGTGTCAAGTTTCTATCAAATGATACATAAAATAGATAATTAGACAAACAATAAAAAATTATAAAAACACACTTACTTGTTCTTTTGTACATATTGTGACTTGAACATCGGTTATGGAAAAAACTTTTGAAGTAAGTTCCAATGCATCATTCATGTTAAATCTATCAAATCCATATGATGGTATTGCAAGTTTTGTTAATTTTAGTGATTTCATTTTATTGTACAGTTTAACTAAGGATTTTTCCATATCATGTTTTGTTGGAGCCATTCTGTACTTTTCTTTAACAACTAGATAAAAAATGAATTGACCCTGATATACAATTTCACCAACATCACCAAGATGTAAATTTTGATCCAATAATTTTCCAACACCATCAAACTTTGTTCTAAAAAATTTAAACTAGATTAATATCTACACTATAAAACAAACACAAATTTGTAATACCTAAAACAATATGCCGAGCCCGAAGAGAATTGAAGACTATCTGTAGCACATATTGCCAAAGAAAATTCTGGAGGCAAACTTAAGATATCGCATTTTTTTTCAACTAAATTAAACCTAAAAACAAATAATACAAATTTTAAAGTGTGTAACTAATAATATTAGGTCCTGAACAAATTAAATAACCTACTGATTTCATAACAATAACCAATTATTTACAATAATATTATTTAATGTCAGACATTGTTTAAATTCAGTGTTGCAACAAATGTATTGGTTTTAATATTATATGCATGATTTTTTTATCTCTTTGAAGAATAAAGACAACTTTGCAACCGTTACATACAACCGCAAATATAACTATAATTTGTTAACATTATAATGAAACTTACCATTTATCCAACATAACAATGGGTTTTTTATAGTCTCTGCTATCATGATTTTTACGGTTTGCATTATTTTTATTAAGCATGGCATTTTCACAGTTATCATTGGGTACTTTAGAACAGTCATAAGATTTTATCGGCTCAGGTTCAATGGATTGGAATTCCTTATAAAAGCTGTCTAAAGTGTTTGCTGAATATTCATTTTCATGAAAAAGGTTTCCATTACCTAATGTTTCATAAGACCTTGAACAAACACAATACATAGGTATGATAAATATACATAATATTTTATACTTTATTGATGGACAGATTATCTTGTTAAATTATGCATTAAAACTGTTATATAATCTGTTAACATTATTATTACAACTTACACATTATCATCCACAACAATTGGTTTTCTATATTCTTGACCATAACGATGTTTAGGGTTTATTTTATAATCATTTAAGTCTCTAGAAAATGTACAAAAAATATCATTATTAAAGTAATAGATTGATTTGTGAAAATGCCATATACAAACTCACGGTTTTGAATGTCTATAAAATGGATCTAATAGATTAAATTTTTCTGAGTCAATTACATTTTAGCTATGCATGGAATTTTCACAGTCATCATTGACTAGTTCAGGACAGTCACGTAATCAGGCAGTTCTAATTTTTGTAAATTTTAAGGATCCTTTGTACAAAGGGACGGAGGCTTTTTGAAAGATGTAAAACACAGGATTAAGTGCGGTTGGATGAAATGAAGAGAAGCGTAATGTGCGATAAAAAATTCCATCAAGTCTCAAAGGACTGAAATGGTATGGACATGTGATTATGAGAGAAGAAATTAATGAAGAAAAATAAATGTTAGGGGATTTTCTTTTTTTATGTTATAAAATTTATTAATTTAAATTATAAATTGTCTACTGAAATATGGTCTAGTGTAAAAAGTTTAACAATCAATTTTCAGGAGTAAAATGTTCAATATCCTATATACATTTGTACATACTTTTAAAACACACATAAGTGCCACGCGGCTGCCAGCGGTCATACCAAGATGTATAACAACAGGGCCAAACATAATATCTCAAAAACTAAAAACGCAAGATGAATTCTGCAAAAATCACATTTCATCATATTTCACTGTATTCTTCTGAAAAATCATTCCTACAGGACCACAACAATTTTGCTTATGGCAAACACAATACAAATATGACCGCCGGTGGTTATAAAGATTGAGTATGGCCCCAGACATAAAATTTTAATTTTTCAACATTTCGGGATGGATACCGGCGGCCGCGTGGTTCTTAACGTGTTAACATGAAAAAATCCAGAATTTAAGTTATTTCATACATGTTTTTTTTGGTATCTAATTTCTTTGTTTCTGATTTTCGTTCTTTTAAAACAATCTCTTCTTTTCTATATGAATCAAATGTGTTTTGAATAGCTTTATTAAATAGATTCAATGATGCATTTCTTTTAACTGGGCACCTTTTTTCAGCTTTGATGTCAGTTCTAAAAAATAATTATTAAAAAGAAATTTATCAAATAACATATTAATGTTTTTAAAAATAATAAATTTCTTGCTGTTATACACCTATTCATTCGGCCTTCTATCTAAAATATTTAATATAATATGAAATCAAATTTTGGTGTAAATTTTATACTTAAATCATTTTTAAGCACTTAACTTATGATTATTAAATGAGATTAAATATTCATACTTAGTTTCCTCGTTTTTTAGCATAACTTCTCCTTTATTTTCTAAAAAAACTTCTTTGTTTTCAAGGATAATTTTTTCATTACAACTGTAAATATAGAATTAGATTCGTTGTTATTACTTTATGTGTGACAGATAACAAAAGTTACTTTAGAATATCTGCATACAATTGAGATTAAGACTTAAACAAAACAATTATCATTGTGTCATTTTATAACAAAGACTATATTTATTAATTTTTATTCTATTTTCTATCACTGTACAACCAACACCCGAAGAATAATTAGTCCAGTTCACCAAAAAAATTATCACTACATCCAAAAGCAAAATTAATTTTATAAGAGTCGCAAATCACATATGAATCTCAGGGAACAAAAAAGCTGACGTAATGGTGTATTAAGTGGTTTCTCAACTACCAACATCATAAATATAATCCCAAACAACAAAGACTTGATAAATGAAGCTCAAAAACGAATTATAAAAACTTGGCAAAACCACCGGGATTCTATTTCAGACAACAACAAACCGATGAGTATAAAAAAAACAGTAACCAAATACGCATACCCAGACAACTCATCTAGAAGACAAATAATTGTCTGAGGTATTATATCATAATCATATCATATCGGAGGTATTGTATACATGTATTTGAAAATGGAAGGGTAGCTTACAGAATTTAGTGTTTGTCATAAAGTTTTTCTTAACTACTTTCACAGTTAAAACTAAAAAACAAAAAAATCTTTGGAAAAATACACTAAAATAAAATAGATAATATGAAGAACCTAGGTATACATGCAAAGATATTTAACATTTTTGATGAAACTTAATTACAAAAAAAAAACAAGTTTGCAAAATCAATATAATATTGATCTTAGCCAGAACTTAAAATAAAAATTATACAAACATAAACTTACTCTATTGGCAATGGATCATCAATAATACAAGGCACATTTGAAGCTTTGTTTATTACTTCAATATCTTGACTGGGATTTTGACTATTAGAATAACTGGTACGTCTAGCGTGAAAGAAAATATTAACACTTTAAATTAATTACCATGATAATACTTTTGTAGCAAAAACTTCATATTTAAGCATCCCAAAATGCAGATTGAGAAAATTATGTTGGACACATCTTGAAAAATTGTTTAACTAGAATTCATTGACTGAAGTTTTAATAATAAAATAACTTTATCAAGTTAACACTGAATAGGTAGGTACAAAAATTAAGAGCTACCTAATAAGTAATAGGTATTGTGATACTTACATATTGAACAAAGAGGTAGGTATAGGTGCAACATACTAAAATTATTCATTGTTAAACAACCAAGACTTTTAAATTCAACTAATTACCGATGTTTGATTTGTTCTTCATTTGAATCATCTGCAGAAATAATCTTCTCGAGTATTTCCTTCCAACTTGCAAAGCATGAACTTAAATAATGCAATATGCTTAAAGCAATCGTACACACTATTATCAGTAGATGACAAAGCAATATTTTCAATACCCCATAACACACTTTTACGCGACGCCAATATTTGCTTCCATCAGATAATGTTCTACAAAATATAAACAAACAAGAACAAATTAGAATCAAAAACAAAGTACTAGGAACGAATTGTTAATAAGTACCAAATGCCAATACTCGTGAACAACTTTACATATCAATCTAACTACAACTTTGTAACACTTATATGGTTAAGTAGGCAATTTGGAAAATAACGATTAACACGGTAGTAGATATATCATTTAATTAAATAAGCACTCGAATAACGTTTTAAAGAAAAAACATACTGAAATATTGTTGTAAATTATTTAGTTAGTGACCACTACCATTACCTACTCATTAGTGTAGGTGTATGATATTGTCTAAGGTCGGAGTCGGCATGTAACAAATAGTCAGTATTAATTAAATAAAAACTCGCTTTATGATCTAATGTGTTATAAAATGAATACTTACATCTAAAGTCGAAAATGTACTGTAGTATATACCTATTATATTATCAAATATTTAGTTGCAGCATGTTACTAATTATTTACATATTTTTGTAGACATTCTTTGCTTAGGCATTCTCAGTTGAATACTTCAATAAGTAGAAAAAATACCAAGTCATTTTAAAAGTTGCCGATTACCATTACATAAAAATTGTATTAACTTAATAAAAAATAGCGATAATATATGAAACTATAAAACGGTGTATTTTGAGATTGTTAAAATTCTATAGACATAGGAAACAAAAATTGTTGCATTTTTCATAAAATATGCAACTAGGTTATGAAGTACACAATAAGTCGATACATACGTACTCTGTAGCACAATGCTGAACCTAAAAGAAAGGAACTATAATAAAAAATTTACGTATTACTCAAAACATTAATAGATTAATTAACCAAATACAGAATAACAGAATGCAGAAAAACATTTTGTGAATTTTTAAGTTTTGAAGTATTTTTAAGTAAGAAAACTTTGTGTTTAATCTTACAAAACATGAAAAAATACATAATAGACAATAAATAAATAGGTAAATAAATGAACGTTTAACAATTGTTGTAAAAATGTGTGCAAAATTATGTGTGCCTAGTGTACACGTATAATCGATTCTGAAACTTTTTAACAACATAAAGGGTACATGTTTTTAGTTCGCATTAAAGCCTCTTAAAAACTTAAAATCGACAGTTAAAAAAATGATCTACAAATTTAAATGCTCTAAAAATATGGTAGGTTGAAATCGGTCACAGTGTCACATACAATTATAATTTGTACCTCCTCTCTGCTAGTGTTGGTGGTGCAACAACGTAAACGAATATAGTTAACAATAACCGGTCATCGCGATCGGACGAGTTCGTTTCAGAACTGTGCCGCCGCTACCGGGGGATATGTGGGGTTTCCGTTAAATGGGGCACGAATAACGGGGTCGTACGAGGAATAAAAGGCTTCCGCGAAAGGGTAGGCAAATTAAAAAAACACTTTTGAAATCGGAGATCGTCCCTGACCTTAACCGTTGAATCGGTCGCGAGTAGTTCGTCGCCATATTGTACGACGGTTCGGTCGACAACAACACTATCGGGGCGGGCGCACTTACTTCTCGACGACCTCCGCGGAATTCGCCATCGCGTGTTGTCCTGCGGATCGACGAGACGGCCGGTGCGTCGTCGGTAACGGACGGTGGTGACACACGGCAAACGCACCAAACGCGAATCACACTGAGAAATTTTCGAAACGAACGCAAACGACGCAAAAAACGATAAAACATATATGTATTTTCAATTCGATGCTAATAATAATTATCCGGTCGGCATTCGTATTGCTCGGAGGTGGGCGGCGGCGGCGGCGGCGAACGATCAGCGTTGCCAGATAACTCGGACGGAATTATCGTACCAAAACTAACTATACTAAAAATACTAATACTATAATTGATATTATTATACAGACCAGCGATCGTCAACCGGTGGTGGCCCGCGAGCCAAATGTCTGCGGAAAAATTTGAAATATTATTCACCATTTTGGATTCCGAACGTTGGCGAAGAGTATTGGTTTTGACGGACGGGGGTCGTGAAAAACGCTAAATTTTCATCAAAATACTACGTCCTTCAACACCGGTGTCAAAAATTTAAATTAATTCAAATTTAACACTACGCGTGGTATCAGACAGTCAAGTGTCTGGGTTTTTCAAGACGCTGCGTGTCCGCTGACGGATAATAATAGTCTATAAAACCTATTGCATCCGACACCACCGACGCTTGTTTTCAAAGTTGGTAGCACTAAATCTCGATTTTTCGTTTATTTTTAGGCCCGGATGTTTTACAGATTTTGAGCGTCAGCGAACAATGTTTCACAATGACAAATTCTTTTTAGTAAACCTGCACCAATTTTAACGCGTTAAAAGAAAGATCCCCGGGATGGTACTAGAAGCGTTTTTTGAAATTTGATTATTTTCTGAAGAAAACAAAAAAAACGGGCCATTTTTTCGAGTTATCGAATTGATACACTTATATATTACGTGTCATTTAGGAGGGTCCTACGAGTGTTCCGCTAAAATTTCAGTCGATTTCGATCATTTTCGAGCGAGTTATGGAAATTTTTGTTATTTTGGGCGGCCGTGTACGTGTCTTACGGGACGGTCAAATAATTAGGGGAAGCGTGTTTTTTACACGTCGATAGTTTTTTTGATTTTTGCCATCACTTTTTCTAGTAGAAAAAATGCTCCGATTTTAACGTACGATACGTTAAAAGATAGATCCGAGATGGTACTTTATTCGTTTTTAAAATTTTTGATTATTTTTCAAGTTCTGAGAAATAAACGAAAACGGTCAAATTCCCAAAAGTTCGACTTGAAATTTATATACGTCATTAAAAAGGGTTTAACGAGTGTTAAACTAATTTTGAAGAGAGAACTTTTCAAATTTTTGAATTTTACGCAGTCGTTGTTCCGTTAAAAATCTAGTTTTTACGTTTAAGAAACTTTAATACGATCTAAACAAGATAGTTTTTTTACATAATATGTGGTTGAAAAATTTAGAAAATTGGTTAACACGATTTTGGTTTATAGCCGATTTCACGTTGTTATTTTGTCGTAAAACTTATCATTACGGGCGACCGTGTGGTATTTCTTACGGGAGGAACAAATAATACGGGAAACGTGTTTTTTCCACATCGATTTAGATTTTTTCGATCAAAACATCCAGAATAAAGATTGGACCTTACACAATACCAAAATACGAAAGATACAAATTTGACAAGAGTTATTGTTAAAGTAATGTTTATATACCACGACGTATACACTAGACAACTGAGCTCGCTCAGAATCGTATTTTCGAAGGCAATCGTTGCTTTCAGAAATTAAATAATGCGTTTAAACCACAACTTCTAAACTATAGTGACCCACCCAAAGCGTAGTCGCCACCCCGTCAATCTTCTACCCACGATCACACCATCAGACAGATCCCCGGCTTCTTTTTTGTTTTCCGTTTCTGACAGTTAAACCGATAACGGACGTGAATTGGATGTACATTGTACAGTTTCGTATTGTAAACGTGCGCCATTTGTGTTGATCATTTTTTTTTATGCTATAATTTTTGGAATTTTTGACATTTTGTTTTGTTATTTTTATGACGAATGACTATAAGCAGAGTAATAGGTAAGTGTTCTATAGTTTTCTACGTATAAAAACAATTATTTATAATACATATTATTATACGTATGTACTTTTTTTCTTTTCGGTATTTGACTTACCGGTGGTATGGAGAACCTAAAGGCACTGCAGTCGTCTACTCAGAAATTTCTGGGGAACATTGGTTTCGTGTGAAGGTTATGCTTCAATAAAATTTTCCGTAGAGTTTTTAGTTTCAGATTTAGTGGTCCGCGAGTTCCGGAAGGTAGGCGACCGCTGAACCCATCGACATGATAATACAATAATACGGACTGCGCATTTCCCTATACGCGACGTGTTGCGATCGGCCCCAACCGTTCGGATCATTGACCCCTGAATTGGAAGTGAAATATCGCTGAAAAATCAAACTAATATTTGTTTAACCGCGGACAAAATCAGTTCCGAATTTCGAAAAAAACATATTATTTGTATGTAAATTTTAATTAATTTACGTTAATAATTTAAAATTAATTTTTACGAGAAATCATTTTATCGCAGAAGATAACAATCATTATGTTCTTCCCATTGATTTTCACTTCCAGTCTAGATCGAACGATGACGTTGATTAAATATTTTCGAAAATGTCCATATATTATTTGACTGTGGTTTTTCTTTTTCAATAAAAAGTGCAATTTTAAAGTAAAAGCTTTGAAACTGTAGTAAAAGATTGAACTAAAAGATCGCTCAAGCGAATTTTTCTTTAGTTGTTGGCCGAAAATTGGTCATTTTTGTGATTTTTTTTAGAAAAAATTTCATAACTATAACTCAAATTTGTTTTTTAAAACTTGAAAATTTAGTACGTTTTGTAAAACAAAATTTCCCATCACCAACAACAGTTTTCATTAAAATCCGACCCGTAATTTTCAAACACCTATCGATGAAACGGAATTATTTTGCTATAAGGCGTCACGATGTTTATTAATTTTGTAGGTTTCAATTCTTTTTTTCGGTTTTCTTTTCATTCACGATTCTTATAGTTATTACATTTAGCCCACTTCCTGTTGTTAAAATCAAAATCTAGGAGCCCTGAGGAGATCAAAAAGACTCTAAAGTGGCTGAGCTCTCTTTTTCGAATAAGCCACTTCCCGTTATCCTATCGAGCTGAAATTCGGCAAATAGTTTATTTTTAGGATGAAAATTGAACTTGCCAAAGTTACATTCAAAATCGGTGAGCCTTTAGGAGCTCAATGGGGGCTATAAGGTGCTAAGCTCCCTTGTCCAAATGAAACACTCTCTGTTCGAGCTAACATTTGGTGCACGTACAATGTGGCCAAGTCAAAATTAATATCAGTGACATTAAAGAGCTCAAAGGGCCTATTATTAAAATAGCCCACTTTCCGATGTCTTGTCTAGTTGACATCATTTCGTTCAGAATCGTTTTAGCTTGTACACACGAGCTATCACAACGACTATACGTGCGTCCGAGGATTTTAGCGGTTAAGTCGCTGCTAGTGATGAGAACTCGGCAGATGATAGAGTGGTCCTAGATAGGCTCTGTTGAATGGCCGGAACGGAGTCTGTAAGTGGTCAGATTACCGAGGGGTAGAATGACTAGAATTATAGTAATATATATATATATATATATATATAAATGACAAAATAAATATTTAATAATATGATTCTTATACTAGCTTTAACCGGGGGGAAATAAATACATACACGAGAACAATTGCCGTGGGAATTATTATTATACTATTCATAATGACGGGGTAAAAACTATCATTTTAATATTAAAAATTATTGAATACAGCGCGCAAAATTGGTTTCGAGTCGTTTCTTTTTCTTGCGCACGTTTCGCGGAGAGAGAGCACAAAAAAATATTAATCTTGACGTCCAACGTACACTTTCTTGAGGTTTCGGACGATCTCTACCTTCACGGAGCGACAACAAATCGACAGACACCGCTTTTTAGAATCCTACGCGGATCCTACGCTGTCGGCCAGTCTTTTTGACCAGTTAAAACCAGAAATGGTCCAGAACAATGGCAACTAGTTCTTACTACTACGGTTTCGACGGACTTCTTCGGGTACCACCGGACTGTAACGCTAAAACGAAAACGTACGTCACATTTTTTATATTGAACCGCGTAAATTTCGAAATCAAGCCCGCCGAGACCCACGCGCGCAAGGCCCCTCAGAGGGGTCCATCGCTGCGCCCGTTTCGGCCATTTTATGTAAAAACGCGTACCGTCGTTACAGCGGTTAAGTGCCCCCCCCCCCCCCCCGAGCGCTCCCCCAATTGTTGCGCGCGCCGCGCCCGGAGGGTCATTGAACCGGCCGCGCCGGTACCTGGGTACTACTACTACCTGGGTGGGTACCCTGCGCGCGTTGTGCGGTGATTTGCGGAAGGAAGCGCGATATTATTTTTTATTGCCACGGCAACAGCAAGGTCAACAAACACTGACCCCGGTCGCAGTGCGGAGGCGGCGATGTGGAAATGTCGACGGGAGGGAAAAAAAACACGTAAAAAAAAGTTTCGAAAAGATCCGCGAGCGGTTAGGTAGGTTTCCGTGGCGCGCGCGAGCCGCCGCCGCCGTCAGTAGCGTTCGTAAAACAGCGACCGCCGCACGGTCTCGTCACGTTCTACGGTCGGCGTTGGTGGTGCGCGCGTCTTGATTATCGCCATAATAATAATTTGGATCCGTTTAATACGAACGATAAGACAATCAAACAAAAAACGCCGTAAAAACATCGTTTTTACACGCACATCCTATTCTTTAACGTTGGATTGAAAAACAATAACACACGCGATATCGAGGTGTCTGGCGCGGGCGGTTTTCCTTTTATTTTTTTAGAAAAATTTTCGCCCAGAGTACGACTTCCGACCGCAATACGAGATAAGGTACGTTTTTTTTTATTACCGTATTCAACGTAGTTAGCGAAAAAATGCGCGACAAAATCGTTTTGATAACAGTTGTAAACTTTAAAAAAAAAACCGATCAGACAGTTTAAAGTTGAGACGGAAAATAAACTTGACTCGGGTAGAAAAAAAAAAAATGTCGACGGTATTCGTTCTCAAATCGTAATCAAAACGCTCGATCTGTAACAGTATTTTCGACGTGTATACGTAGTTACGAACGATCGAAAAAGTCAAAATTGCATCGTAGTTTTGTTGCAGGTTTCGCTTGATAACGATCGGTGATTTACACCTGTATGAATACATAGTTTTTAATTTCAATTAAAACTGTACTTTCGTACTAGTGTACCATATGTACATACATAGCGTAATAAGTTATAATATGATGTTACCTACCTACAAAAATAATTTGTTCTCACGACCGTCCACAGTGGTTTCGTTTTTTTTTTTTTTAATTTTTTTTTACTACCAAGATATTTTTTGTAATTACCTACCTAAAGATGTAATGAACATGTGAAAAAACAAAAAAAAAAAATCAGCGGATCTATACATGCATAATAATAATATAAAACTCGGTACACTCGGTAGATATCTAAACACCCGTTGTACATATAATAATATGTTGTACGCATGGTTAAAAATAAAACGTGGAACTTTGTATTAAAAAACGTAACGGTCTTTCGATATAATTCGATATTTATTCATTTGATATTCAGGCACGCGCAACGAATAATAACTCAATGCACTAAATGTTCTGTCAATGTTCAACAAAGTTTACAAAAGTAGCTGCACCGGTCGAAACGTTTACGAAACATATTTTTTGAACAAACGTCATAGAAATTCCCGTTCGAGCTGATTTTTACAAGAATTTTCCAATTTTGTCTGATGTTCGGCTAACCGAATTCGCTCTCGGAATCGTAGTAATTTCCGTATTTCAATTACGGCGAGCAATTATTATATTGTAACGATGCAAAATAAAATAAAAATAACAATTTCCTTTTGACGGTAATCTCAAGGATTGTGCAAGGCGGAGCAGCACATCTTTGTTTTATCGAATTCAATTCACGATGTATAACAGTCGTTGCATACGCATAATGAAATTAAATTTGTTTAACGGACGCGACTTCCGAGTATACCTACACAGGATTTTATTTCACGCTGATTGATGACTTGATAGCTTACGGTCGATGCGGATCCAGTAATTATCGTGTAGTCGTTCACGAATCCTTGATCTTTTCCAAACGGCCGTAAAGTTTGACCGTAATTGCTTGGGATAATATGATAATAATAATACCTACGCGTGTGCTCGTTTTACCGAACAATCGGTTCGGTTTTTTTTTTTCGCGCGTCCAGAACGCAATAATAATACATATACGGCCAAGGCTGGATGAGTAATTGTTTTTTAAACGTTTTCGAATTGAAAGTCGACGCGAGTTTCGAATCGATCGCAGTCAAGTCGAAAAAAAAAAGAGTTGGCGAATCGTATTAATTCGTTACTATCGATTGATTACTTTATGTTTATCGCATTTATTCGAGTGCTACGATCGTTTGTCTCGCGTCCGACCATATGTAAATCAAATCCGAATAACTTGTATAGCTTAGCCGAATTTAGATATTCAAAACTATCCACGAGTTACGTAAGTTTTAACTTTTAAGTAAAAAAAAAAAAATATAAGTATGTACAAAACTAGCGAAATCGTCCGTTAATTTGAATATTTTAAATCAACTCTTTAACTCTTTAATGTCCAGCCTTGGCGTATACACCATAATGGGAATATAATATATTGTATTATATTATATAATTGTTTACATTGTATATAAAACAACCTTCGCGTCAGACGGCTTTAAACGCGCAGTCTTACGTATATAAACAATTTGAAACTAAATAATACCACCAGTGATAAAAGGTCGAAACAATCTTTGTTGCAAAATATCGCGTTTAAAT
Source organism: Hormaphis cornu (assembly GCA_017140985.1). Taxonomy (NCBI): domain Eukaryota; kingdom Metazoa; phylum Arthropoda; class Insecta; order Hemiptera; family Hormaphididae; genus Hormaphis; species Hormaphis cornu. The sequence continues at coordinate 1,947,610 of CM029365.1, forward strand.
ATCGTTAAATTGCGTTTGGCAATCTAAAACATAGTAGTAGTAAAACGTCATTGGCAGATAATAGGAAAGAAAATGAGAAGTAAACAAAACGATATAATAATAATAATGGAAAAAATGTGTTTGGAACGAGACCGTGAAGTATGCGATACGTGTGTAATACACAATAATAATACAGTATGTAAGACGTATAAAATGATTTTCACGGTAATCGAATGAGCGCAGAGTAACGGTGAATAACATTGCATAAATACCTATTGATCTAAATAATAATATTATATTATTATGATCTGTCTGTCCGTGTTCGAAACGCGTGTCAAAATTGTTCAGTAAAAAGTGAAAAAAAATACACCTACAAAAGATAACATAAGTCTCTGAGCTATAATAGGATATTTTTTAGCAAGTACAATATTAAATATACAACGACAAATTAGCGGCGAATTTTATTTACTTACTACGACCCTGAATGTTTTAAACTTAAAATTAATTTTTGTACTGCTGCAGATTCTCTAACGTTCTTGGCAACATTTTCACTATTTTCGTTTGTTAAGAGTCATAAAAATTAAAATTAAACAAAATATTCGTCTAGTTCGATTAAGTTGTTTAGATACAACTTAACAAAACATATTTTAATTCTATTTGAAAAAAAAAAGTCGTTACTCGTTGCTGGACAAAAATTATTTTTCAAAATATCGATCGAACAATTTTGATTTGCGAATTTTGAAAACGGATTTGCAACCTGTTGGTGGCGATTCGGTAAATGTTGATGGGCTGATAAAAATAATATTTAAACGTTTCCCGGAAAATCTGATTTTGATTTTCGAATTCCGAAACCGATTTGTAATTAATTTGCAAAATATCCGGCAATGCAGTGATCTGGACTGGGTTGCGTGAATTTTGCCCCCCTCCCTCCTACGTCAAGTATTGTGGTCGACTTACAAATAGTTAATTGCGAATTTCGAATTGTAAGTCCAAATTACTTATGTGACATGTACAGTTATTAAATGTTTGCGTTTTGTACGAACCAAACATAACCGCATAAATATTAAAAAACTTGACAGTAAATATTAGGCATGGGTAACTAAAAATCGCTGAGATTATTATTTTAACCAACCAAGTACATAATAAGTAGGTATACTTACATAGTGTTTAAATTATTGTACATCACAAGACGTTTCACGTGATCGTCAATTATAATTTTTGGTTAAAAAATTTTTATTGCAGATTATATAAAAATTTATACGATAAATTATATGAAAAAAAAAAAATAAATAAAAAAATATGCAGGATGTTGTATAAACGTGTGTGAAAATGATTCAAAGGAATTAATCGGAGAATATATATTTGATTTATTTTTCAGGAAAAATGCTACTATGGCCGATTTTGTCAATAATTACAAGCTATTCGGTTTTAAAATGTGTTCACGGTGGTGCAATAATGGCGTTTTCGGACGACTCGAGTGTGTCTGTAAGTTTTTTTCATTTGCTTTGTTTCGTATCGAGGCGAGCCACAATAAATTATTCACATATTGAAATGTATTGTTTGAATGTCACATAACAAATTTTTCCCGAAAATCAAAAACAAAAGAACAATCATGACGTGGACAAAATAAAACACGCACTGTGAAAATCATTGTAAATTAGTTACACTTACGGTTACACACGTGTTTTATTATGTGCGAATAGAGTGATTTTTTTTTTTTGTATCGAACAACGTGATTATAACAAAACTAAAAAGTTTAATCCGTTATGTTGTATTATTTGATGTGGTTAAACACACTCCAAAATTTTATTTCTTTATTAAGTTCTGAGTAAAATTACTGTGTATTGATTTAAAAAACACTTTTTTAAGTTTCGAAGAAATGCTTCATCAAGTGAGATACTTGAAAATTAAGTAATCGGTCCTAATTAGTATTTTGGTTAAAAAATATTCGGGCTATGATCTAATAAAGATAGAGTCAAAATTTCCAAATTTGTTCCGAAAGACGTGCAGAGAGTTGAGATTTTCACACATCATAAAACGCGAATTGAATGTGAACAATTGAATGTTATTTCGGAATTTGTAGATTTTTACAGTTATTGTTTCTTATAATCTTTAATTTTCTGTTCAGAATCTTGAATTATTCATACGTTCTAAACAACATTATATTGACTTATGTGTGTGGTAGAAAAATTTCAGAAATCGTTTGACTGAATTTTTCGGATTACTTTTGATTTTACATAATTATTTTTGTGTTCTTGTCATAATGTGTTTTTGATCGTAAATCCTGAAAAAATTGTTTAAATTTTTTGAAATTTTGAATTTTCACACATTTTCGGAATATATGAAGTCTTTAGTTTTTAGATCTGTTTCAAAATATATTTTTCTATTCACTGTTAAAAAATTATACTCATAAAATAACATATATACCTATATATTTTTCGACACATTCATCGTTAATATTTTGTCGTTTTCGAAATCTTTTTCGGCGATCGTCATACAACTAATATAAATCTGTTTTACAATTTTATTTATCGCTAAAAATAACAAGTCAATTTCAATCGGGGCAGCTCAGTGAGACTGCTGGTATCAAAGTACCAAAGCAGTAAATGTAAATGAACTAAAAATGTAGGCTACTATGATAGTGAGTATAAAACACTTATGATATAAGGAAAAAAAATATGAATATCAATGTAATATTATATTGATTATAATGTACACTGTTGATGTATAAGATAATTTTTAGAATTTATCAAAAATTACTTTTTTCAGATTCGTGGTAAAAGACAAGGAACTGGAACAGGTATTTTAACTTATAACATAATACACCTATAGTCAAGTATTTCTTACGGTATTATTAGTTTTATCAATATTTTATAAAACATGTATTTTATTTAGACATTCACATGTCACATTTAAAAAAAATTAAATAAATTATTTCATAACATGTTCGTATAGATACCTGTGATTTTGGCGTCGATCCTGGACTATTGACGTGTGATTGGAAGAATCGAAACGGCTCCGTTTTAAAATGGGAACTCGGTGCCGGTACACTTTCGAATTGGTTAGGGGGTCCACCGACCGATGCTGGTCAAGGAGAAGATGCCGAGAGAGGTTAGCGAATTCACCATAAATATTTTTACTGTATGTTTAGATTTGATTCTTTTTCCAGGTGGATATATTTTCTTTGAGACGTCACTACTAGCCGCGCCAGTGCTTCGAGTAGACGAAATAACTATTAGAGAAGGTCAAAATGCATTCATCGAGAGCCCAGTGCTCGGAAGCACTGGGGCGGAAGGAAAATGCATTTCTTTCGGGTAGAATATTATTATTATTATTATTATCAATGTTTGCCACCATATTTGTTTTGTACATCAGCTTATGAATAACGAAAATCATGGTTCGTTTTAAGTTTCAATGTTGATGGGTTAAGCGCAGCTGGTTTAAGAGTAATTTTACAACCTACCAGCAAAGACGGCAGACCAGATGGATTTTTCAGAGTTTTATGGGGTACCAAAGACCCGACTAATAAAATTTGGATGAACTCTGAGGTGCTTTACACCTACAACAAAGAACATCAAGTAAATTCGTATACGATGTCAATATGTTTATTGTTAATCAGTGTATAATTGTGTTTAAAACGATGTATATCGATATAGATAGTGTTTGAAGGTGTGGCCAAAGACTTACCTGATCCGTTTAGAAAATTTCGCGGTTACGTGGCCGCTGATAATATCGCTATAAAGCCAGGGCTGGAATGTAAAGGGCATTGTACATTTGAAGGTGGATTCTGTGGCTGGATCAATGACGAAGACGACGATTTCAACTGGTCACTGGTATGAAATATAATGAACAGCCGGTTATTATAATTAATATTTGTACCAGTTATTTTTTATTGCAAGTTATTTTAAGATCTATTTACTTACTAAAGTGATAATTAGTACTCGTTACGTATCAGAATAAATTCTAAATTATACATGTCATTTGTTCTTGAGTCGGTGTACAAAATAATTGGTCGTATACCGATGAAATTTTTATTATTTCGAACAGAATATTACGGAATATGGTAACGAATAATAATAATAATAATAATAAAAACGTTTAAAATTTTTAAACAAAATAGTTACTAAATGTCGTATAGGGTAGAGGAAGTAAAAATCCGTCCACCGGACCGGCGACTGACCGTTCAAGTTTCATTTACGGCGGAATGGAAGGAGGCTATGCATTTATCGACTCGTCCTATCCACGAAGGCCCGGCGATATGGCTCGTATGTCAAGCATGGAATTCGAGCCTACTGGTATAAAATAACGAATATATTTCTAAAATAATAATAGATATAATATTATGATTTGTGTTCAATTATTACTGTAAAAAAAAAAAACAAAGACGTATTGTAATACGATTTGAAGAAATCAAAGTAAAAAAGAAAGTCGGGATCACTCTAGGTCGCGTGGGTAGTTTGACGGGGTAGCGACTACGCTTTGGGTGGGTCACTATAGTTTAGAAGTTGTGGTTTAAACGCGTTATTTTATATTTGAAAGCAACGATGAATCATCGCCTTCGAAAATACGATTCTGAGCGAGCTCAGTTGTCTGGCTTACGTCCTGGTAAAAACAAATTTAACAATAAAGACTTTTATCAAATCTGTATCTTTCCTATTTTGATTTTGTGTAAAAGTTTCAGCTTGGTCCGATCTTTATTTTGGATGTCATGATCAAAAAAATCTAAACGACGTGAAAAAACACGTTTCCCGTAGTTATTTGTTCTCCCCATGAGAAATACACGGCCGTCCGGAATTTTACGACAAAATAACAACTTAAAATCGGCTATAAACCAAAATTGTGTCATCCGAGTTTCTAAGTTTTTTAACCACACACGTAAAACTATCTTGTCTAGATTGTATTAAAGTTTCAAGACTTAAACGTAAAAACTAGAGGTTTTGTGGAATAATAACTGCAAAAAATTAAAAAAATTATAAGTTCCATTACACCCTTAAAAACGATGAAAATCTATTGAAATTTCAACAGTAAACTCACAAAACCTTTCTTGATGACGTGTATAAATTTCAAGTCGAACAGAGCCATTTAAAAGGTTTGGCTGTTTTTGTTTTTTCCTCGGAACTTAAAAAACAATCAAAACTTCAAAAAAGCTTCAAATAAAGTACCATCTCGGATCAATTATCTGTCTTTTAAGGTCTCATACGTTAAAATCGGAGCCGTTTTTTTTTCTACTGGATCACAAAAAAACCAAAAAATAAAATCTAAATCGACGTGTAAAAAACACGTTTCCCGTACGGTTATTTGTCCCGCCCATAAGAAATACGGTCGCCCGAAATAACTAAAATTCCAAAGTTTCGTAACTCCCATAAAAAACGATCGAAATCAATTGAAATTTCAGTGGCACACTCGTAAAACCCTTCCTAATGACATATGTATATAAATTTCAAGAATTTATATCGACCATAACAAAAAAAAAAATAAACTTTTATATTTTTCGTTGTACTACCCATGCACTTGGTAATTATTGAACGGTGTGTTGATTTTTAAGGTTCGGATAAGCCGATGTGCCTCAGATTTTGGACTCATATGTACGGCAACGGCATCGGAACGCTGACAATATCGATAAGCGATACCAGGGAGGGCGAAGACCGAGATATTTGGTCGCTCACCGGAGAAGCGGGAAATTCGTGGTACCAGGCCGAAGTACCCGTGTCCTCGGCCAATTCGTTTAAAATAGTAATCACTGCGAAAATAGGCAAAAACAATCTGGGCGACATCGCCGTGGACGACGTGTCCTTAACACCCGGAAGTTGTCCAAGTACGTGTATATCGACATTAATACGAGGTAGCCGAGTAAAAAAGAAAGAAAAAAAAAAGCTGTCATCACTCCATAGTGTGATGACAGTGAGTGGGTATAGTTTGACGGGGTAGCGACTACGCTCTGGGCGGGTCTCGGGTGCTGTGATTCGTACTTGTTATCGTTTAACATCCAAAAGCGACGATGAATCATACTGTCTTCGAAAAAAGAATTCTGACCGAGCTCAGTTGTCTATAGTATCTATATATACGTGCTGGTAAAAACCAAACTTAACGACAGAATAATGATCCGAAAATTCCGTAAATCATATCCGCGTAGGGTATAGACAATATTAATTTAAACAACGTGTGAACATTTCAAACCGTTTGCACCATTGTTTGTGGAGTTATTACGATTTAAGTATCCGTTGCACTGCAGCAACAGTGCGTAATTTCATTGTTCCATAATCAAAATAACACGTTTTTTTTTTCATCTAGCATTTTTCGTTTTGGCGCATTTAATTTTCAAATATTAAACGACAATAATTTGTGTGAATTACAAAAATTTTTTTCCAAAAATATAGGTACCTATATCAAAGTTGTGACCGATTTTCGACAATTTTCCAACTTTAAACGACTATAAAAAAAAAAATTGTGATTATGGATTTTCAACATTTTTTAGTCGCATACGACTAAATAAGATAAGAATGTTGAAATTCTATACCTAGCTCAAAACGTTTCAAGACCACCAAATCTTACCTATTTCAATATTGTGTAAAAGTTTCTGAAACACAAAACACGTTACCCGTAATTTTTAACGTTTTTCCTTAAATTTCGCTTAGTTTTTTTAGTGTAACTTTTTCAATTTTGAACTCTAAAATTTGAGAACCCTCAAAGTGCCGTTAGAGTCATAGAGCTTTCAGAAAAGGTATCGATTTTAAAAATCGGAGCTTTTATGTTGCCCCTAGAGTTGTTGACAGCAAAAAAAAAAAAAAAACATTGTAAAAATAATACATTCTTCGCTAAAACTAACTGGATCACACTTCTAAAACTACAGAAACAGTCATCACACGTGTTTAAAAACCATCGATATTTCTGCATTTAGCCGCACCTCAAATCGCTGCTGCTACATCTGGCGATTGTACGTTTGAAGTGGACGAGTGTGGATGGAGCAATGTAATATCGAGGGAACGGTTGGATGATATCGATTGGGAACGAACGTCTGGAGCCGCGTTGAGAAGTACGGCCCACGATCATACGTTGGGAACAGAAAAAGGTGAACAAAATGTTTTCTTTTTTTTTATTTGCCTGTATAAACTGCTGAGTTCTGCAGGCGAATTTGTTCATAAAACCAAATACTCAGCCCAGACGTGTTAATAATTATCTACAGTGGAAACTATATAACGTTTTTTCTTTTCTTCTGATAACTCTTTTTCGTGTCGTAGGACTTATGCTCCATAAATAGTCCAACAGAGGATATAGAACAAAGCGTTGTTTGTAGTTCGGTTCATTTTTATTATACGTGATTGAGAAAGTCAAAATATCTGAACGCGCTTTAAATTACTACTGGAATACGTCACACGCAATTGTTCAAGTTTCAATCGGTTTTAATAGTCTTTGAATAGCTATCGAACATTGAAGTTTTCAGTTCGATATTTTTGCAGATCAGTCTAGTTCCATAAAAACTTTCAGTTGTACAAATTTCGAAAATAGGTATTGAAAGTACCACAACATTGTTATCTTGGTTTTATTTTTAAACGTTCAAACTAACTGAAATGTTTACATACGATTGTAATCAGTAAAATAAAAATGTGATACGAATTTCAAACAATGTTGACGATTTTAGAGAATACAAAATATGGAATTTTCTAATTTCTTTGGTGTTCGACCCACGGGCCTCGCTCAGAATCTTCATTTTCAAATGTAAAACGTTGAACCTTTCGAAACACCGACCGATCTACTTCTTACTTTCTTTTTCTCTCGTGTTAAGATATGTTCATGAGCCATAGAATCAATGATTTAAAATAACAGTTCGACGAATTTTCTTTTAGATAGTCTTAACGTTTACCTACAAGAAATTTCCAAATTGAATCGTACCACAAAGTATGTAAAATAGCGTCAAGATACTATTGAATTAAACAGACGAACGTATTGTTATTACGTATAAAAATGTTTTTATTATAATTGAAAAACAAACAAATAACGTTTAATCGTTATTCGACAAAAGTTATAAACGCGATAAACTTGTAAAAGTTAAATTCAAACACGGTACAATCACAAAGTGTTCTGCGTTTTGATTAATGAATAAAAAAAAGTATTAAAATTTAAACTTCCATTGTTTTGTAATACAGTGTTGTAGTAGTTATTGTGTGCATTATTTGACGAAATCGTATTAACAAAACAGGATATTTGATGACGTTGTCACGTACTGTTCTGCAACGTCCTGGAAGCCGCGCGTGGTTCACGTCAAGAGATTTTAAGACGACTGCTACTCCTCGTTGTTTATCATTTTGGTAAATTAAAATTGTTAAATACACAACCAACCGTTGTTTTACGCGCCAGCTATTTACAATGGAACAGTTTCTTGTGCAAGAACACGAGAGTATTTACACCGTTTGAAATTGTATACAAACAGGTTTGTGATGAACGAGCCTTTCATCGACGCCACCGGTCCGAGCTTGGGCGCTCTAAGTATTTATCTGCGGAGCAACGATAACACCGGAGGTAATATTATGAAACCGATTTGGAGGCTGTACAATCACCAAGGTCCCGATTGGCAGTACGCTCAAGCTCTCATAAAGGACCCGAACGACGCAGTAAGCTTTACCAAACGAAATGAAAATTTTTAAACTGATAATTAAAAAAAAACGTTTACAATATTTTTTCGCAGATTTTGTTTGAAGGTAAGAAATGTACGATTTTACCGTGTACAGAAGAAACGTACACTGCATATTTATAAGTTCTAACGGAATCCAAACAGACGGACGATAGATACGGACATCGTATGATTATTTTTCAGGTATATGGGGTTCTAGCAGGGCTAACGGATTCATAGCGTTTGACGACATCACGTTTTTCGGCGGATCTTGTTCGAGTACGAAAAAAAACTGATTATTATTATTATTACTAACTAACGATTGGCCAACCTGTCGCGATTCGATTCGACCACTCGTTTATTAATACCACTCGCGTGTCGATGCGTTTTGCAGCTATTCCAGCAGGAGCTAAAGTGCGACCTGGCGAGTGCAGATTCGAACGCGACATGTGCGACTGGTCGAACGGTACGGAGAAGTCACTGGCTTCATGGAGGATGGCTACGGTGAACAGAAGACCGGCCAATTTGCCTGACAAAACTTTCGGATCCCCAGGTTAAAAAAAAAATGGATCGTTTAAATTATATCCAACAGTTTTTGGCGTATATACCTAATTAAACTACGGATTACTGGCGTTCCGAATGATTCAGACCTACCTTATAATGTATCAACAATTTTCTCATTTTAGACGGTTACATTTACTACGATTTATTCAATCAGATACTGGGCGCGAATATGGTACGGTTGACGTCGCCGGTCATACCGGTGACGGACGAACCTCAACTTTGCTTTTCGTTTTGGTACGCCGCTTTCGGCGCGGGCGAGTCGGCTCTGTTGCAGATCATGAGACAAGACAACAGTTCAGGAGAAACGCCAGCAGAGAAAGTGAGTGCTGAGATCACTGACCATTATGCGATCCGCAGTGGCGTATTTACAACTTTTTTTTCTGGGGCTGTGTTTGAAGAGTGTATGTTATAATAATAAAATATATAAAAGTAGTTCAAGATGAGGTACCCTAGTGTATGACGTTTGCTAATGATTTAGTTTTGATTGGAGAAAACGTGGGAGAACAGACTGGAAGAGTGGAGATCAGCAATAAAAGGGAAGGGGTTGAAGAAGTAAAACAGTGTAATTTTGGAGGAAGAGACCAGGCGCATGACAATATACGAGAAGTGTAATGGCGGTAAGTGGTGCGACGTAATAGAAGAGGTAGAGAACTTTGAAGCAGTTAGAGTGGCTATGAAAATGAACGCTGAAGGTAAAAGAGGTAGAGGAAGACCAGAGTAGTGAACGATGGAAACAATTGAAAAAGTTTTGCTTTGAAATGCCCCGCATACCTACTGTAAATACGCCACTGATGGCACGATTCGTCGTTTGTTTCATACAATATAATATGCGACATGGATTTCGCAGATATGGAGTTTAGAGGCAAAGAACATGGACACAACGAGACCCGCGTGGATGCCTGCACAAGTGACCGTCGAATCGAACAAACCTTTTCATATCATCATGGAAGGACAAGCGACAAACGGAGGATTCGCCGTAGACGACATAATATTCACCCCGGGATCTTGTCCGAGTAAGTGTTTTTTTTTTAAAATTAATAAGTATAATAACAAGGGCAGTAACCATAGATCCGTATTGTATTATGATCTTACTGTAATTTGTGTTTTTATTCGAAACTCATCTTTTAAAAGTTCATCCATCGATGTCGCCTATACATAATATTAGTCATACGCCATGATAATATTATATACATATACGTACTCTGTCCAGCGAGAGAACGCGCCGATTTTGAGAATGTAGACTTACGCCCGAACAATCTCCGAAGCCCAAATTATGAATCTTTATCCTTCAAAATTTCGATTACTTTTACCATAGAATGTCGGAGTTGCGTAGGAATGGAATTGATGCCTTGTTGGCGCTCACTTGGCTGTCAGTCTACAGGCTTTCTTTCATTGGACCGAGTGTACACAGAACACAATAAACAATAATTCATTATAAGAAGAGCGATATTTGACTAGAATTTTATTTTGTCTGGTTCGCTCTTCAAGTAGATCCAAGCTTTTTTTATTTTATAACGAGTGTACGTGGTATTTGAACAATGAAATAATATTTGTTAATGCGATGTTTTTTTCAAAAAATTGTTACAGCTCGACCCGACAAAGCTGCTATGAAAAATCAAAAACTAAAAGCGGCATAAATCGAAATCATCGTTGGTCATAACATTATATACACACACGCTCGTGTTTCTTATTTTTATCTAGTCAATTTAAACAACACAATCATAGTATACATGTCGTCAAAAACTAAAAAATAATTTATATTTATATACATATACATATTAAATATGAGCGCGGTTTTTGTGTGAATAAAAAAAAAAAAAATAAAAAAACGCTCTCCACCCATCAATGGTTTTAAAATTATGCAAAAAACAAAAACAAATTTTTTTTCAGATTTAATTTTTTACCCCTTAATCGTGTGCTGTTTTGGCGGGAATCTTAAGGTACTTGAAAATTCATTCGGTTAACTTTTCTCTAAAACTGTGCAAGATGAAGGGGAGAAAAAAAAATCTGAAAAAATTCTGGCGTTCTTCGGCATAATTTTGAAACCGCGCTTGTATAATATGTATGTGTATATAAGTAATGACTTTTACTAGTAAACGTTTCACGTGTTTTAATATTTCATGTTTAAATGTATTTTTTATTTGAATATTTTACATACAAGTTAATTTTAAATCGCGTATAAATGTTTTATTAAATTTACGTCTGCTATGTAAAAAAAAAAAAAAAAACACACCACTTAAAAATAGGTTTTATGAAAATAATCATACCTACTTTTTTTTGTAATTTAAATCGCCTCGGTGACAACAGCAGTTATTGTGTTTGCAAATTAGTTTCGACACATTCGTACTTAAATCGTTATGATATTATCATCTTTCTATGTCGAAGCTGATTAGAAGTAATTTTAATTTAAATTGAAAGATGAGTTTTAATCTAATGCTATTAATTATAATACATATTATGTATAACACATGATAATTTTTTATGATAATTTATTAGATTGTGTATCATATTGTTTTGTTAAAATTGAAACTTCCATTCTAGTTTACATAGTATACCTATGTAACCTAATCAATAATAGATAGTTGCTTAAGGTGCTATTCATTAACATAATTTTATTAACTATAAAGATATTTATTTTGTTTTATTCAACTTAATAATCGATCTCTTTTAAACACTTCCATTTTTATTATTTTTAATACTGTACTCTCATCAATTTAAAGTAATATCATAGTTAATTAAATAAGTGTATTTCTAATCAGATTTAACTAATGAACAATATTTTATATACTAATATTATTATCTCCCACCAAAATCATTCATTTATATTTTGATGTAGAACATTACGATAACAACATAATTTATATTTTGTATTCAATTTAAGATTTGTGTATTCAGAAACGTGTAATGATTTTACAATTGTTTTTATTGATATTAAGATTTCGTTTAGTTTTTTACGATGTATACCCAACATTTTTACTTTCTGTATTAAAATTATGTTTAATCGCATTTGTATTTAATTTGCATACTAAAATTAATTTCTTATAAACCGTTTTACTTACTTACGTTACATACTAATGTTAGTAAAATTGTACGTATTCGTGTTTTAAACTAGTTTACAGAGTACTTTTCGTAAACATTAGAATTTGCGTATAGTATTGACTATTATTTAGAGGTCGGTTTGATAAAATTTACATTTAAAAGTACATGCACAGACGTAAAATGAATTTAAAGAGATGTAGCAGTGTATATCTCGATTTTTTAAATACAATTTAGCCCCGATAGACTAATAATTAATGAAATTGAAAATAATATTGTTAATTTTCCTTAAAATATGGAATTTGTTCTTGTTCTTCGTTATCTCTTTTTTTTTTTTTTTTTTTTTTTTTTATAGAAATTTCTTCCAAGTTTTGTTCCCTAAACAAAGCGTTTCTTCCCGACACTGTTAAGAAGCCAACTGGTGGTTACCGATTAAAAACGAACGAATGGTTTGGAGTTTTATTGTATGTCAGGTACTTACCTAATTACTCGAGTATAGTTCATTATAATACTATTCGAAAAATTAAAACGTTTTCAATAAAAGAGTAATGTAAACATTTCAGAAAAATTAACATTCATATTACATTTTTTACAACTTTTTATGCCCGTTAATACAACAAGTTTTTAGTTTGTAAATATACCAAAATGTAATTGATCAGACCAACAAATCATAAACGTGTGTACGTAAATATAATGATAGTTAAAAATACAAATGATTAATTGAGTTCTGTAATACTTCACTATAAGTAATTAGTCTAATCTATGTTTGAAGCAGACTTCAGCACGCGCATCCTTGATTTAATCAAATCCCAGTCTAAATAACCGCCAATTAATAATCTGGAACCTTGGTACCCTTGTCTTCCGTGTAGTACTCGACGGTTGTCAAAAGTAAAAATTTCTCCTGAAAACAAAAGTCAAAAAGAATAACTACAAATCAATACAAATTAAAACCAGTGAGTTGATGTTCAAAATCCTATAAACGGACAATGGGGAAACCGATTGTCATAATTTTGATGTTTAGCTCGAACTTGGGTTTCAAGAATTTATTCTGAGAACGTTAAACGTTCTATGACGCAAAAACAGCCAACACGATTATGTAAGTATTAAAATTTCGAATTTCTATAGAGGTAGGTACTCCGGACGAAAACAGAATTATAGTCTAAATCGATGTTTAAAAGACGAACGCATTTTATCCTTCACAATGTGACGCGTGCGATATATTCAAGTAGCATATTTAGAAGGAATTTCGTAAATTTATTAAAATCAACAGGTACCTACGTTATTCGTCACCCTCAGGGTCTAAAAAAATACCTACGAGTATAACGACTTAACGTAACCGAAATGTGAGAAATATATTTTTTTTAACACTGACCTGGTTTCATCTTAAAAGTGCTGATAACATTTTCGTCGTACGCGATTTTCACAAACTGTTCGATCGCTTCATACCAAACGTGAACTTTTTCAACTGATGCAGGAAATTTGGAATCTCTATGATGTTCACTGAAATTGATTCTGTCAATTTTCCCCGAACCGTCTTCGCTAAAACATGGTTAAGTACTACCTATGTATAATTGATAGTAAGCCGACGTTAAAAAGTAGATTTAGCTGGTGAAACTAAACGATTCCAATGTGGTAGATCCATAAAATTATGTACCTACATACATAATAATATGTATTTGTACTTGGAATTTTTACGCGATATTAGATATAAAATTGAAATTCTGTCATATTGTAACCCACATGATATCAGGTGTGCTTTTTCCATCATGGAAGTTCCCCCGAGCGAAATCCTAGTCGAACGCACGCGTTAAACTTTTCGAATCATTGTACGAACTCGCTGGACACTTTTAATGTGTTTCGGTTTAAAATTTTCGGATTTCGTCACATCGTACCGAATCGAAATGCGGATTATTAACGCGAAAAATCGTACGCCAGTACAGGCATAGAAATCACAGGTAGCGTTGTTAGAAATTAAAAGGGGAAAATTTTTCTCGTCAGATCAATAAAAACTGCGACACGATCTCCCGTTACGCTCGTATTAATTTTTTTTTTTATTAAAACTGACGGGAAAAAAAAAAGAAAAGAATCATAAACGAATTGAATAACGTGAACTAATAATAGCGAATGATACGAGCACAACAGTTTGGCGATGTTGACCGCGCACAAAGAGAAAAACGGATTGTTTTTTTTAATCGTACTAGACCTATCAGCGGATCGACCAGAGTTCTCAACGGCATAATATATACGTACATATATACGTATAGAATTAAATCGAGATTTGACAGAAAAAAGGATTTCGAAGGGCAGTCCCGGCACTAAAATAAAAAAAAAAAAATCATTAGCCGTACCAAATCACAGGCGCGTGGTAAACGTTATGAAATTCGTATCCGCCATCGTGTCCGCGATCGATCCACCTCACCGGCGTGGCGGACAGCGTTTCGTAGTGAGCCGCGTTCGCTTCCTTCAAACGGTCGCACACGAAAAGCCCGTCGGTCACCTCGCTTTCGCCGCCGCGACACTCGTTCTGGACGATACAGTGTAGCAGGACCACCTTTGTGGACGACAGTCACGCGCGTCAACGGATTTGATCGTTTACAATAATAATAATAATAATAATAATAATAATAATAATAAGTACTCTTGAACTGAATTCGGTTTTTCTCCGACCGACACGACTTGTATTACAATACAAGTTTTACCATCGTACACTTCCGATTCCGAGAGCGTCAGAGTGTGTTGTTTTGGAGCGTGTTAAATGAATGAAAAATAACGCTATAACCATCTTCGAGTTACGAATTTGAAAAAATTAAACCGACTCAGGACGGACCTTAGGTCTCTTAGAATCGCAAATCACGTACTCCGGATTTAAGCGGTTTTACGTTTCCTTAACGTTTTATAATTTATTTATTATTAATAAACTCGAATCGCGGGCGACGTGCAATTAACGATTTCAACTGACCGTGTTGGCGGCGTATCGTTAAAGATAAATAATACGTTTGGTACTAGCGTGTAAAACAAAGTCTTTCCGAACGTTTTTTGCGCGATTATCGTACTTCATGTAAAACATATTGGTGCTTAAAATGAAATATTAATCTTTTTCTTAGCGTAAACAGTCTTAAAGCTCGACGGAAAATGTTTGTCTATGACGGGTGATATCACAAAATATCGTTTATCAAACGTTCATAATTATTCGTAAACAGCTGAACATTTTAGTTTTGTCTCGATTCGCCGCACAGTGTACTAGAAAAACCTGAAAATTCTTTTGATTTTATCGGAGAAAAAAATTCATCAAAATGATGATTCCTAAAAGATACAAAATCAATCTTATGGATGACGAAAAAAAGTTAGAAAAATGGACCAATAGGGTCAACGTTACTTGATGCGGTTTTTTGAATTTGTTTTATTTCGAGTAACAAAAACGAAAAAATACGCACACGTTATTCGTCGAAATACTCGAAATCTATCGTCTTGACTCTGATGGCTTTTTCCGGTAAAGGAAGAGTGTGTACTGATCTTTGCCGAGTTCAGTTGAAATCGATTCAGCTACTTAACCGAAGAATCACATACCTTGATTATTAAACCGTAAACATTTGATCGAAGAAATTTTCGGTAAACAAACTTGACTTGCCAAACTTTACCGACAATATTCACCAAACTTCGATTGTACTTTTAAATCACAGTAACGAATGCAAAATATTTATAAACCATAGTCGTCCAAGTATTGTGGTGTAACGATTTGAAAATTTTAAAAACCCGAGTACCCAAGAATAATGTTCAAGAAAAACTGTACAATGTCGGACAAGTGATGACAGAACATTTTTGAAAAAAAAAAATTATTCAACGAAACAAACGTTTTTTTAGTCATTAATTTTTTATGAATAGGTTTTATAGTTTTGGTAAAATACGTAGAACGTTTTACAGACAGGCCGAAGGGACGGGCTTTAAGAAATGTATAGTGAGGCGAATGGGAAAATTAAGAATAATCGTAAAACCAAAAACACACAGTTGCATTGTTTCAAAATATAATTTTTCACGAGATACGTTTTACTCTGTTGTCGGTTGGACGCATTCGCGTCATGCGTCGGGCGTTCAAAAATTTAAATAAAATATTCCACGACGATGTCGCGAAGAAGAAAAGAGCAACCCTTAAGAGTAATTTTACTATTCCCATTGGTTGTTCATCCGGACACTCGAGTCGCGTTCTATTCAATCGTTGCACAAAATATTTAAATAATGCTCTGTGGTCGTGCGTCAGCACGATTTCTTAAGTTGCGTTTTTTATTCAGTACGCGAAATGTTATAGTGTACACCTACCTACGTAATGAATTCTGGTTTGAAAACGGTACTTGAAAAATTTAAGCATTCAATAGTGGTTTTAAGAATTTGCGGTGAAATACGATGTTTAAAAAGTTGTGCGGAAAATACAATGTAAATTGATAAAAATCAAATTAACCTACCTACCTATATATATATATGGCGATGTGTTGGATAGCTGATGAAATTCGAAATTTAAACAAGTCAAAAACAAAATAAAGGTATAAATGAAACAGGTAATATAAGTATAATACCCCAGGCGTGTACTCGTAGTATGGCAGATCCGTGTGAAGTTGCAAGTACGTAGATCTATATGCTAAGTTTGTTGCGTTGCAGTCGACTTCGACTTTGAATGTTTCTCTGAAAAACAGATTACAAAACTATGAGTAAGATATTTTTTTAGACCTCGTATTTAAGTGAAATGATCAGTATTTCGCTAGTTGAAAAGTTACGTGTTTGTAGTGCATTTTTTACTAGCATGATGTGTGGCAAGTCGAAAAAATTGCGTGGCCAGACAAATTACCTATACTTAATGAAAAAAAAAAAAAAAAAAAACTCTCAAAAGCCTCCTTAATATACGTAGCCTGTACGAATCAATTGAAAATCAACGTAATAAATCTGGATTGAATTGTTTACTTACGTGTTTTGTAATCAATTACCATTGGACACAATATTGTAAAACACATAAAAGTCGTATTGTTTGGTTGGCGCCATACACGTTTATGACTAAGAATTTGCTGCAGACAAACTCGAAAGTAAAAGAAAAACATATAGAAATTCTTTATTTATTTTAGGTTAGGATTGGCTATGTTTGGCGAGACGCACAGTGGTCTAACATTTTTCGATATGTGAATTTTTTTTTCTAAAAGGCCATTTTTTGATGAGATATAGAATGTTATTTAATGATTTTATTCAAAATTTAATTTTGATGATCCCAAAATATCCGTATTTTCGTTAGGTTCTCTGTTACAACGATTTTTGTACTGAAATTAGTTTTAATTACAAATATGTTTTTACTATTTATTAACTAATATCAGCTCGCGCTTGCCCTGTTGTACGCCACTAAACATACAACGTATATAAAGTTATAAGGTAAGAAAAAACTTCCTGATATGTAATGTTTTATAGAGTTTACCTATATTTTATAAAACGTTACTTGTTCGCAATTTTTTTTTCTGCCCTAAGTACAACTATACTGACCTCTAAGTGTATAATATTATACTGTATATTACGATGTTTAGCGGTGCACATCAGCTCAAGTTAATGCTAGTTTATTATAGTTAGAAAATTTGAATTTTATAAGCTGTTGTAAGTATCACTATTATCATAACAAGCAGTGTGTAATTAAAATATCGTATTGGGATTCTTATGAATAACTTTTTGCCAAAATTTCGACTTGCCTATTTTATCGAATAAATGCTCTTTTTAAAATTTTTTAGACCACTATGCGACGGTGACGAATTTTTTAAATTAAAACTTGAATGGACATAAACATTATTGTGCTATACAGTAGATAATTATATTATCATTACGTTTTCGTAATAATATTTATAGAACGGGTTTTTCTACACACGATCTCGGACTTAGCTGCGGGAAAATATTTAGATTTTCAACACACTGATGTATTATAGTGTTAGTGCGTATTGCAGTTTCTTCGCTTCAGTTAATCGTCGGTTTTATGTCCTATACAGCTCAATAATTTTATACGGCAGTTTTATACGATTTTGGCTTTTACGAGTTTCGCGTTACAGTGATCTAATTTTACAAGCTCAACACTATCCTGCAGTCTATTGCGATTAAACTTTTGTCGAAACACTTTCCGTTTGTGTTCTCAACACCATACTGGATAACAAACGTGTATTTATTTCTTTATTGCAATAAGTACCATTAGACATTATGGCTGGAACTTGTTCGAAAGGGATAAAACTCGAAAGATCGTGTTCGACTATTGTAATAATACGAACTAGGTATATATGTGTGTACAATGTGGTGCGATAAACATTCTCAAGTCACTTTTATACAAGCGCGTTACTATTATTAGTATTATTATTTCGTTAAGGATCATATTTTTGGAAATTATATAATTTACACAATAGTCTTAACGGGAACGCAAAACTATCATAGTCCGACGTAAATTTATATACATACATTGAAACGAACGCATTGGTTCGTATAGTGCACATGGTAATAATTTAATAAATTTACAGCCGGAACTAAATGAATGAAAATCGCCGCATTCGTTTTTCAACTTTTTTAGTGTGGCCACCCCCAAAATAGGTACGGTCAATCGTTTCGCGACCACCTTATCTATATTATATTAGGTACAAATTCGAACTATAACTATATCAAGAGTCGACCGCTGCTGTGCAGATAGTTTTTCACGATACGTGAAGAAATGGCCTCCGAGTATAAGTCACTGCTTTTTTATACCGAAGTTGCGTGGTTGTTGCGAGGAAAAATGTTAACACGGATTTTTTGGTAGCAAAATGAATAAAAAAAAACGTTTTTTAAAGATCGAAACAGCACATTTACAATTTTTTTTTTTTTTAGATGATGATACATTACTATTTTTGACATACTCGAGTGATATTTACTCACATTTGAATGACTTGAATATAATCATACAAGATCGTGAAAAAAACATTTTACTTATGTCAGATAAAGTAAACGCTTTTATAAAAAAAAACTTGGTATTTGGACCATTTGCCTCGTAAAACGAATATTGATTTAACACGTAATTTGACGAAAATGTTTGCTCAAAAAGTCCTACTCTCGATCGTGTTTTGGACACTATGAAAACACATTTAAAAGAAATTAAGTAACAGAGATTTTGAACATTTCGCTACTTCTTATTTATGCGAAAAAGGATTCTCCTACATGGTATGGCAATAAAAATTATGTAAAGAAATCGTTTGTTATCATTAGAAAAAAACCTACTTTTATGGGTTTTAAATGTTCAACCACAGGTTAAGCAACTTTTAAATGTAAAACAAATTTAACGATCACACTAATTATTCATTTTATGATGTTTGATCATTTTTTTTAAGTGAATCCTTATTTTATCATCCTTATGTTATTTTAAGAGTTTTTTTTTTTTTGTTCAATAAAATAAAAAATTTCGTAGTATCGTAAATAAGCGTTTCAATATTTTTGACAAACGCAACCTCTAGTCATCGTGATCGCGATCTCCACCCCCCCCTGATTGAGAAACGCTGATCTATTGTGTCTGGATGAAGTTTGGTACATCGGTATATCGTACCTATTATAATACAGGTTTGAGATACGAAAACTATTATTTTTTTAGTTAATTATTAGAAAATAAACCACTGTTCACACGTAGTTGAAAACCAATGTCAAGGCCCTAGGAAACCCGTTTATTTTTGTGTTAAAACTATGGACCGACAATAATTTTAGTACTTTAAAAGTTCAAGTAGTTCGATTTTAAAAGTTGAAAAACATTTGAACGTGTCAACAAACGTACTTTGCGTCGTTCAAAATCATTCTTGTTGGTTTTATTGAGTCGTTAATAATAATGTGTTTTCCAAGACTCTGAGAATTGTTTTGATAAGGATTTTTCAAGGTAAGTTGACCCACAACAACTGTAGTTTCAAAACGAAAAGATAAGTTTATATTATGGGTAAGGAGAGTTTTGGTGCGCGACAAATGCCGAGTTACACTGTTTATGTAATTATTTTTAACTGAGGTGTGATATAAGTTTTACCACGTAACATTATCTTCAGACAAAAATAATGATTTATTTACTATTATGTACGTTTGAAAGCGTTCGTTTGAAAATGTCAGACATAAATGTTGTTATAATTAATCTTTTTGCGATTCGAACAAATGATTTTTATGTTATTGATCTTAATGAATCGTAGCAGAAAAATGTTTTTTTTTTTTTTGTCAACGCGTTAGAATGTTCAAAACGTTTGATCGACAATGTTTATCATCGTAATATTTTTCCAAGTGGTAGGACGTACTACCTATACATCGACGTGTCTTTAATATTATTCAATAGCTGAGTGTAAAAAACGCTTTGAAATCGTTTCTTCGGTGCCCTTTTCATATAAAATACCTAAGGTTAATTATATTCTCTTTCGACGGAGTAGGCACCATCCTCGTATGTATATCATGTTATCAAGTACTGTATAAATTCTCATTACGCGTTTCTTTTACATTGTTGTTGTTCGTCGGCAATGAATTTGGTAAAACGAACTATTTAACCGAAACACGACATTTTTACACTCGCCCGGATAAGCACAGACGGGAGATTTATGAAATAGAAGTACAACACCTCCTTATTACTTTTCACGAACCGTTATCGCATTAACTTGTCAATTCGAACCCAATATTTCATTACTCAAATTGCTTTTCTCGCAGCCGGTTCGCGAGTAAAGTTGTATTATTGTCTTCTTGAATTTTCCGTTTTGAGAAAATATCACCATGATGTATGTCATATACGATTATGTTCCTTTAATCGTTTTCACATCAGTAAATTATATAAATATGTGTAATAATCGTGGAGCGTAAAAATGATACATAAGCCCTATATCGACGACACACAGCTTAGCCTTATAAGTTAAACAAAATCAGTGTTCAAAAGTAATTAATTTCACCTGTACATTTCAAATTACGATGAATCGTTGTTATCAAAACAAAAAGTAAATTTGTATAAATCGCGCGCGATTCGGCTGGAAATCATGACCAGACGCGTTGTGGTATTAGTCGCGCGACCGATATTTTGAAAATTTTTCTTCGTACAGATGCGTCGTATATCATGAAAATTATTTGCAATCGAATGCCCATAAATAATAATTAACGGTTGTAATAATTCACCACAAATGTTCAGAATGAATACAGCGCTAGTTTCAAAATTAAAATTAATTTTAAACAGGTTGTACTACACCTAAATTTTCACCCATTAGTTTTGCAACACTGCAATAGAGGACATCTTTCCAGGTAGGAATATTATAATGTCCTCCAATCAATAAAAACCGCATCGACCATAATAATTATTGTACTGTTTTACTGCACGTTCTCGCGTCATACGTTTTTTTAATTTTGAAATAATTTAAAATTGTATCGATCGCTATTCAAAACTATATATTGAACAGGTGTGATGTGCAAACGCGCGAAAACTCGTTGATTTTTTTATTAGGTAAATACGCGTTGAACGTTTTGGTCACTTAGTCATTACATATATGTATATATTACGATGACAATCACTAAAAGTCCTTAAAATTAATAATAATATTGCAGTTTTTTATCCCTTCAATCGGTGACCTTTTCTCTTATGCTTTCGGCTTTTTTTCTTTGATCGGGATTCAATAGGAAAACGACGGTTGATTTTCCGTTGCGACAAACAAAAAAACGTCTTTTGTATTGCAAATATTGTCGTCTCTATACCGTTTTCACGTTCCGAACAAAGAAATCGAACACTCGTGTAGACGCAAATTCCTAACGCATCTGAAATGAGTTATTTTGTAGATTTTTTTTTTCTTCTTCGGATGTTCACACAATACTCCGTTTGTTGTAAACGGAAAACACAACAACTGAAAAATTATTTTGCAAAGACACGAACATTTTCGTCGTTTTCGCTAGAATATAGTAATATAGTAATACTACAAGTGAACAATGTTTCTGGTTTTTAATTTAATTTCTTTGAAATTACTCCCCGGTCCTTTGTTTTTTTCATTCTTTCAATGCGTTATTCGGTTTTTAAGGTGAATTTCAAACAAATTTACTACGAATAATAACAATAAGTATAATAACGTTCGTCTGTTCTTAAAATAAATTTACACGATAATAAAAATGAATTTCTCCTAAAATTTATTGAAATCGCGTTGTGTTTCGACGGAGGAAAAAGAAGTTATTCAGAGTATATACATTTTTGTTTGGTTGTATTCATTATGCTAATTATTTTTCTAGAGTCTAGAAGAAGTATCGCTAATAATAATACATAATTATTTATTCTAGACACGTTACTATTTGCGGTCGAGTATAATATATTGATGGTTTTTTTACTTTTTTTTTTTTTTTGTTGTAAATTAATAGGTAGATAACAGTGGTTGTTCTATGAACGCTCACTTAAAATGTCTTCAGATCATTGATGATTCGTTTGATCAATCGACGTCTCAAAGACGTGTCGCGTAATAATTATAGCACGTCAAAATGTTTTTATCGAACGTTTCATTTTTCGAACGCACTACAATACAATATAATTTATCGTACATTTTTGATCAGGTTTCCCGAGACGATTGTATTACGATTCATCACGTTTCAACTCATTTTTTTAAAATACTATATCCAATATTCGTCGTAGCGTGTCGCGGCCAGCAGACCCGTGCGGCGGTACAACGCGAAATCGGTAGACATCGCTGAATTCGATTCCTATTGTATCCCATAAGCACACTTACGAGACGTCGCTTTTAGTCAAAACTAATACACGTTTCTCGTGTTTTTAAGCGCAATAGTAGAAAGAGAAACGTTTTTTTTTTTTTCTCAAAACGATTTCTAAACACTTATGATAAAAAAAAAAAAAAAAATTATAACGATAACTTTGTCGCCGATCGGTACAACGCTCTGGAAAAGGTAACCGCGCTATAAAATATAACTCGTGAACAATTACCCGTATTGAGTCCGTTTCAAAAACGCAACGCGATTGGCCAGTTCTTTCACTCGACCGTGTTCTAGGCCGCAACCTCTAATCATCGAAATACCGTAAACTGCCAACGTTTCCAACCATCGTAGCAGAGTCGCGTCACTGTAAAAAAAAACGAAAGCCAAACATTTTTTTTTTTTTAGTACCTAATAAAAGTTTCCGTCGGTTGAAAAAAAACAACGTAACGTCGCGATTTTTTACAGGTTCTTAGAGTAGAAGCGATTTTTTTTTTAACGTTAGTTGAATGAAAACATTAATTTGCCGTACGGCGGTCACGAGATAAATAATACTGTCTTCCGCTAGTCCTCGACTCGCGAAAACATCGTGACATCATTTTTAGGTTTTTCGACGGTTTAATCAAATTTAATAGTGCACAGGTATATATATATTTTGTTTAAGCGAACACGTACATAATTGGACGTGTTTGCGTATTGTTTGTTATCGCGCGTCTGCGGTGATCGATGGAAATTTGAAAATACCAAAATCTAGTCATAGAAAAGCGTATGATTGAAATTAAAATTTGACTAAATGTCGTTGTAAACTACACACGCAGTGTCATTAGTGTTATTACGTCCTGTGCGTTATATTCCGCATTTTTATCTTTTATTAAGGGGAAAAGTCGTGTATTTTATAATAATCATGTTCAATATTTGTGTGCGTAATACGGAAATCTGGTAACACACAGGTATATTGTAATTACTTTCATAAAAATCATAAAGCCATCCGATCCTACGAGGATGATCGTGTAACACGATCTATTCACAACACGAAAGTTTTTCTTGTAAACACAATTAACCTACGCGGCTATGAAATTTGACGAAATTTTCAAAATGCTTTGATTTTTTTTTTTTTTATAAATTAGTGTTTTTTTTTTTTACTATGCATCTCATAAAACAAAATTTATATGGATGAGCCCGTATAAAAGTAAAAAACGTCAACATTCGTTTTCGCTCTTATATAAAATCGAGTACGGGAAATCAGACATGACGTATCAATAGGAGCTTATTTTCAATTTATTATTAATTTAATCGTAATTTTAACGCTTAACTGACAACTATTATAAACGATTTGTAAACCGGATCGCGAGAACCTTACGTTTATTTATTTTTAAATACCTCACTGTATAGGCTATATTTTATCGGTTTTACGTGTTTCAATTTCAATACGTTTTACGTCCAAAATGTGTAAATACGAGTGTATTGTATATGTTGATAATTGAAGCAATAGCAATAATAATAATAATAATACCTTTTTATAACGTCCTCATATTCGAATGACCGGAACACGGTGGTAAACGATTTACGGGTCCATTTTATTTGCCGAACCTCCCAGTGTTCTAGGCCTTCATCAAAACGTCTTTCCTGTAGCCATTGTACGTCGTAAGCGCTCTCGTGGCTGTCATCCCATTTCACGTAGAGCGTTTTGTCATTTTGAATCTGACGAATAAATGTGCAACATACATATTATTAGGAATGTTAAAAATATCTTACACGATGTAAAGGTGCTGGATAGATTACGTTTATTTTAAACGGACTCGTTTGAACAACAATATTTATAATCAAAAGTCTATAAAATAGGTTAAGAATTCGCGAAGAATTCTCGATGCGTTCATTAAGCGTTAAAATAAACGTATTGGTTATTTTTTTTTTAACGAAACGTGAACAAATTAATTGTTAAAAAGTTCCGTATTTAAGTGAATTTTCACGATATTTTAGTTCCTATCAAAATGTTCGTTTAGTCAAATTAAGTGTAAAAATCCCTTGGTAGGATAGTTATTGTAAATTATTTTTTCTATTGGATAATATTTCCATACGTAAACGCAATCGGTTAACATCACATTCGGTAAGCTAAACAGATTTCCACTTATTTTTAAAAAACCTACTGGAAATTAGCGTCTCAAAGTCAAAAATAAATATAACGTATGTATTTTACAAGAACAAACAACGAACGGACAACGTTCAAACTTCAATAGATCTCTCGAACCGTTTGGAAAAACAGCCGAGTTTGAACTTTTTAATACTAGCACTGTTAAACTAGAAATATGAATGAAATAATATTATAGCAAGCCATTTTTTAACTCGTGAAGTTATGGTGACTGAAACAACGAAAAGTCGAGTTAAGTTAAAGGTTTACTTTTAAATTAATTTAATCGAAAGTTAACTAACAAAAAAAAATGAACTTAACTTAAAATAAAGATAATAGTTTATATTTTTAAATTCACACGGCTTAGTACCTAATATAGTATGACGTTTCCTCCACATCAAAAAAAAAATTGTTTGCGTACTAGATTCTGAGAGTCGGCGAGGAAGCTCGTAATAGTTTTACAATGATTTTTGTCGTTTCGTACTGTTCACAAAATTTCTACCAGAAAGAGCGCACCGATTTCTACATACTGTGCCTGCCTTTTCTTTTAGAAAATCGGATCAAAATTGTAT
Organism: Hormaphis cornu; assembly: GCA_017140985.1. Lineage (NCBI taxonomy): Eukaryota > Metazoa > Arthropoda > Insecta > Hemiptera > Hormaphididae > Hormaphis > Hormaphis cornu. The sequence goes on from CM029365.1 coordinate 1,973,207, forward strand.
TTTAGACAGGTCAGTTTTCTCAATAGTTTTTTAACACGACGGGAAAAATCACCGGAAAGTTGCGAAAAATCGCTAAAAGCGGCATTTTGTCGATAACGCGTACAGTTATTTTCGGAAATAATCATCGAAGTGTGTTGATATTTTAGAAAATAATGTGTCTTTGTACTACTTAAAACTTGAAATAATTGTTTTCGAAAAGTCTTTGTTTAATTTTAGGATATTCGTAGCCGTTTTTAGATTTTGAGGTTTCACGAATGGGTGTTAATTTTGGGTTTTTCGACTCGCGAACACGGGTCGCACGTTACTCTAGTTATACACCAAACATTTTGAATACACGCACAGTTTTTCGATCAACCGATATCGGTTAGGTTTAAGATCTATAACGACACGTTAGATTTTTATTAAAATCGCGTACAGTCATTTCGAAAATAATCGTTGTGTTGAAACTTTTAACGATCTCTGTACTGTAGGACTACGACACAAAAAGTTTCATTAAATTTTTCCCGTTGAACTCGGGTTCAACCCGGGACGTTTAATCCTCGCTGAGAACCGTTCTTCGAATGCAAACGATTGCTTTCGGCGGACACACGTTAATGCGTTCTACCCGTACCTAGAGCGATCCCTGCGTTTTTTTTAAAATTTAATTTCAATAATACTTTTTTTGTATAGGGGTCCTAAAATTTTTTTTTGAAAACCACTATTACGATTCACACTTATAGCGAACGCGTTAAAAAAAAAATATACGCTTTACAAGTCGGCCGAGAATTGATCGGCAGACTTGATCGGAGCGAGCGTTTAGCAGCCTCTGACGAGATTCAAATTTTAGCGTCCGTGCGACGACGGCGGCGGCGGTAGACCGTAGCGCGGTGACCGGCGGGGCGCTCGCTCACTTTGAAGTGGACCGGAGCCGAACGGAACCGGAAATCGCGGATCACTTGATCCCGGAATCCTCCGGACTCGGCGGACGCGCACGACGAGCACACGCAGTTGTTCCGGAGCCAGACGTACGGGTACCGGCCGCTCCAGCCTCGTCCGTCGTCCAACACGATCTCCCTTTTCGGGCCGGCGGCTTTTACCGACCACCGACGGTCGTCCATCGCACGGTTTCAGGAATCCGACCGGAAGACCTCGTCGCGTACGCTTGCGAAAAAACCAAAAATATTCACTCAAAATCTGTCATCACAACGCGTATAATTTACAACTGCGCGATCACGCAGCGCGAGCAGCTCTTCCGTTCTACTCCAAACTGTCGGTGGACACCGGTCATCACGATCGTCCCCCGCCCATCAGGAGGAGGCCCCCCCATACGTTTTCCAAATATTTTTCCGTCCGTCTCTTCTCCGGTCCGCCACCATTTTTCCCTTTGACGTTTATTTTCACGACGGCCGCTTCAGTTCTCCCGTTCACCACTCCACCTCACCACGCGTCCAGACCATCCCTACATAGTATCCCTCGACCCGTCCGCACTACCGTACTGAGACGCTGCTGCGTACCTTCTACGCGTTCTTTTATTCGTTATACCTTCCCTTGTTGTTCCGTCCAAGCGTTCTACCCCGTCCTATTTTCCCGCCCGAACCGCCGCACGGCACGCGCCCGTAAAACACCTACCTCTTGTTGGCCCTTATTTCTTCGTCGCACAGAACACCCGGGGGGAATCTCTCGTAACGTCCCTCCGCACGAAGGATCGACGGGTGTTTAAAGTTCTCTCGTAAGTTCTCGTCTACACACATGTACCGTATACTTATATGTATATATTTTACCGCCGTTATACGCACCTTCTCGTGCCGCCGTCACGCGTGGTCACTGCGTTCCTCCAAAATTATTACACTCCGAACAATAGAACGTCTTGTAGAACGAACGTGTCTTATCTTTTTTTTACGTCTTTTGCGCGTTGAAAACGTTTTAACACGCGCACTAACCTGGATAAATGTTCTCTTTGCTGTCGTCGCGTAACAAGTTACAACGAGTCGAGAGGTGTTGTTGTGCTGCTTCAGTGTCGGTTGTGCGCGTTACACGCACCTGCTATGTTAATCGACACGAACGCCGTCATGAATATTGCGCGTGCAATGATCGAGCGAGTGTCAAAGGACAAGGTCGCACACGCGAGTAGTGTGTGAAAAGAACAGTGTCCGTGTGATAATTATAATTTTACAAATTTTTTATACCGGTAGGCGAGCCGTGAATTTAACGCATTTTTTTTAACGTAGCGCGGAAAATTTCGATTTTCGCGACGAACGGAACCGAGTCCCCCCCAGTGCCCCCGAAGCGGGGGGATGTCAAGCTGTGTAGATTTAAAATGTTGGCCACGTAGCGAAAAATACGTTTTGATTTTACGAAGATTTTTTTTTTTCAGTAGCATTCAAAGCGATAAAAAAATGTGTTCAAGCGATACTTAAGAAATCTCAGCAGCGATATGATCTATTATTTTGAAAAAATTGTTTTTGAAACGTGCTCGGTTCAAGTTGGAATCGATGAACGAGAAAAATGATAGCCAAAAATACACGTCACGTTCGTTTCCCGACCGCTCTTCCGATTTTTTAATCGTTTCTTAAAGTTTTCACATAGCGGTTGAATAAAATATAATAAAAGTAAAAATAATTACAAACGTGGTTACGAATTATTTTTATGCTGTTTGCAGGGCACGAATTATCAGAATTTACATATTAGAACTGAGCGTTTTTTGAAAATTTCCGAAACTTCGGTACCGTTTATTTCGTAAAAATTTAAATTTTTTGTTTTCAGACTTAAATCATGGCATTATATTTTTTCGTACGGTCTTGACAATCTCGAAATGTAGGTAATTAGCCCTCACCAATTTAATGTTTGTACACTGTTACAAACACATTAGCAAAGAATGATCTGTAAAACTTTGTAAAACAGTAAGCACCTCAGACCTTGGTCGGAATTATTTTTTTTTCCGTAAGCAATCGTTTACGATACCGCGTTTATAAGGTAAGGTGTGCTACACAAACTTGTAGCCCATCTCCAATGCGGTGGTGACCAATTTCACAGTTCTTAAAACACTATATTTATTACTCGTCTACAGTTTTAATAATGTTTTTCAGATAAAAAAAATGAATGTCTAAAGGGGGGGAAAAAAAAACCATGTAAATTTAAAAAAAAATCCTACCCCCCCCCCCCATGACAAAATCGTTTGACCTCCACTGACATCTAATATCAATAATATTTAATAAAATAACAAATGGATCCGGTTTTTTTGCGTTCCTGAGTATCGGATCCTCGACCACGGGAAATTGTTCAAACACGATTAAATTCTATGAAAATTAATTCAACTATGTATATTTAAACAATGAACGTATGAAACTAAACATCGCTAAGATTGCTTTAAATTTCCAAAATTTTTTCTTGAAATTTCAAGTTTTTATTGAACAAAAACAAAAAAAATTTAAAAATTTCAAATTTTATTTACTTAACTCAAAAATGTTTTTGACATTAATAACGAACCTGAATTCTACCTACGTTATAAATGATGTTTGAATTTCAGATCTTTGCAATCATTATTTGAGACTAAATCAATTCTGTCAGAATCATGTTTGTCGTACGTTTCACATGTTTTTTCAAAGTTTTTATTTGTTTTTCAAGCACAACTTATTTGTATTTAAAAAATTTTGAAAAACGTAACGTCTTCAAAAAGGAAACTGCTCCGGTCTTAACGGTTAAAACATTTTCTTGTAGTTCAAGTTTTGTGCGTTACAATTCGTTTTTTTCAAAAATTTAATTTTCAAAAAAGTCATGCTCAAAAAACAAAAAAAAAATACTTTTAAATAAGCCGGTTAACAGCACGGTGAACACGAATTTGACAACATCGATTAACGTACAGCTATTACTAGGTCATAACTTCTAAATTAATGATTGAAAATACCCGTGTATGTACGGGTATAACTATATAATATTAAAAACATTTCAATTATTTTCAAGCCGAGCATAGAACTTTAAAGTTTTTCATTTTCTTCGCCTTTTCAGTGCAGTAAAAACGTTAATTTTCGAGAAAAAGTTTTGAAAACGTATTACGGCAAAATATAGCCGTGACCGAAAAATGTTTAACGAACTCAAGAACCGATAAAACGTATCAATGATTCCGGTTGAATTTTTATTTTTATTTTCATATTTATGTTCGAAAAAGTGACCACAATGCGCGTCCGGGTCGTTTAAGATTTGCATAGCTATACGTGACGGCCGTGTCGAATATAATTAATTTGAAAACGTTCTCGCCATGTTCGATTTGAACAAACTTAACACGGGCGCAATCAGGTCAAGCGCGTATAATTTCCGGTAAGGCTCGTATTTTTAGAACAATAACTTTACAAAAAAAAAAAAAAAATGTTAAAATCTGAGTTAAAAATCATAGAATGATATTATACGCTTCGTATTCGTGGGGGTAGTGGTATTAATCAAGACTTTCTAAAAGTTTTCTATCGATATACATATACATTTTTGCTGTACACAAAACTATATCGTTCAAGTTACGGCTGAACAAAACATCTCCTTGTTTTTATATATTGCACAGTAGAAATTTTAAATTTTAGAAAAAAAAAAAAAAACCCTCGTTGACAGCAGGGCCCATGATTGAAGGTATCTAATTGCCACAGAATACGTCAGTTTTTTACTTAAACATTACTCTTAGAAAATACTCTGCGAATTTAATAATTAAAAATATTAATATGTGAAAAATATTATATTTATATTATAATAAATAAAACTGTGTTTTATTAATCCGAAAACAGAAGTCAAATCGGTCGAATCAATGATATGTTACACATCCCCATCGTTGCCAAATAAAAAAAATCACTAATTGCCGAGATAACGTCAAACTTAATTTTCTCGAAAACTACTGTATCGATTTTCTGATCGAAAATTGAACGATATCAAACTTCATACAAACAGATTTAGTTTTCATACATCAAATCGGTTCATGACCAATTTTCGGACAATTATCCAGCTAAAAACGACCAAAAAAAAAAAAAAAAAAAAATGCGGTCACCGAGGAAACGACCAAAAGCAGAGCCGTACGCGGGAAAAAAAATGTTGAAAAAATCTAAAAAAAATCTACTCGATTGGCATTACTGTAAAACGTGTAATCAAACGGTTTATTTTCATTGTAAAGTTTTTTTTATGTCATAATATTATACCAGCTAAAACTAAGAACTTACGATTTAAAATTGAAATACAAATTTGCCGTAGTATGGTTATGGCCGAGTCTAACCAGTGTAAGCCATTGACGAAAAGCAGAGTTTTTGAGAACGAGCGCTTCATTACAACTTTTGATACGTTTATGATTTTCCGAATCGAAAGACCAAATATTAATTTACGTTTTCGTATATAAATAATTTAAGCGCGAGGTTTGAAAGCATGAAGTGCGTTTAACTATGTTTTACAAAGTTTTGTTTTTCTTAAATTCGTTTGAATAATAAATAGCGTTTTGCGTGGAAGTGTACCAAAAAATCATTATACAACACAAAATGTTGTAATAATCGTGTTATAGTGTTTAAGTCGCAATACGGTTCGTAAGCATTCACTTCAACCGATGTTACTACACAACTTTTTGATATTATTTCAATCGTGTTTGAAAATGTGTTATTTTCATAAATATTGTTACTTATGTTTTATATTTTACTTACGTATACAATAAAAAGTAGAGCTATAGCGGAGAGTAGCGGAGGATTTTAATAACTCTGTACCTCCGAGCGCCGAAATTCTTCGAAGAGACCGGGTCGTTACTCAGAGTTTATTGTATTATTATTATTATTACAAACTGTTTTCAAAGACAATAAAAGAAATAATTTCGTTCAAAAGTAAAAAAAGAAAGTTTTTTAAACCTTAATCAAAGACGAAAATGTCTTATTATTGCGGAATACGGACTAGTCAACGGAAATAATGTATTTCATAATATTATTGTAATAACACACAACATACTTAGTATAAAATGCCGAATGTAAATTTTTTTTGTATAAACTCACATTAACTTTTATATTGAATGACGAGAGAAAAAAAAAAACGTCTAACCGGAAATATGTACCAGACCAAATAGGTATCGTATTGGGGAGTGGTATGTTCTAAATGTGCGCTTAGTTTCGAGTACTTTTCACGCCCGTTAACAATATAGAATAGTCTTCAACATTTTAGGGGATTTTGGGCCGTGGAACCATCAACAAGATCATCAAAGTCCCAAATATAATCTACATAAATACGACAAATAATTTTCTATGATCGGAATGCAGTATTTTTTTTTTTTTACGATATAAACGGTAAAATAAAGTGGCTTTGCTTTGCACCTTAGGGGGTAAATTTAGACCAAATACGTTTTCGTCTTATCTAACTCGCAAACCTTTTATTGAACGGTTTTTAAACCATCATGACAAGAATATCTAGGGTTTTGATTATTTTTTTACACTAGTACCGAGATTTTGTTTCGTATTTGTGCTTGGGTGATTACAATCAAAAAATGTGCTAAAATAAATTGGTAAAATTCATAGATATAATATTTTTAATTAGCTCCCTTTATTCGTTAATTTTGTTTCAAATACAACGTTTTTATGGCCTTGAGATGTGTAGTATGCTTTGCACCGTGCTTAAATATCTGTGTTATTCTAATGGATTTTCGTCAACGGTGCAAAGCAACGCAAAAGCACGTACAACTTTATACCAATCACTAATGAACCTTGAAACAAAATAAATAAAATTTGAAAATCCTTTGAAAATGTCATTGTTCTTACCTACCAAATGATGTCAACAGTACGAACAGTTTTTACGAAGGCTCCAAATTTGCTAGGCTTTCAGATACTCGAATAGAGTTGAATTACAATGATTTTTTGTCCATAAAACACATTTTTTCACCGAGATCGATAGTGTTTATTCATTTTATTCGTATGTTTTTAAACGCATAGCCATAGCAAAAATTAGAAAACTTTTCTTTCTAAAAATGTAAATACTATATGTGCACGATTCGTTAAAAAATTCACGAAGATCGTACCGAACGTTTTTAGTAAAACCATCAGTACAATATACTCGCTTAGATAAGAATTTCGTGGAGTTTTAAGAATAAAATATTAAACACCTTAAACAACGGTTGCACGGCCCTCGAATAAAAGGAGACTCGAATTAAATAACTTTTATGAAACGATTCAAAGCGTTCGAAAAACTTTTGCTTGCAAACAGCAACACGTTTTTATGGCTCCCGATATTCTTGAAAACAATAACGTTTCATTTTCAAAGATCGTCGAATACTGCGTTGAAGATCACTTGTGTAATACTGCGATAACAACTATTTGATCGTTTTAGACTTTTTCAAGTTTTCCAGCCGTTCACATCCGGTTATGTCTATTACTGTTATCTTAAATTCTGAGCGCAGCAAAGAACGTATTGGTTTTAACACGATGCGTTTTGTTTTTTTCTCGTTTAGAAACCACATCTCTTCTTGTATCTCACACGTTCTTGGAAAATGCATCGATCTTCAGAGGCGGATTTACCATATAGGCAACATAGGCAGCTGCCTAGGGCGGCAAAATTTGGGGGGCGGCAAATTTTTTAAACAAAAAATACATTTTTGAAAAATAAAAATTCTATAACATGTTGGATGTATGGAAAAAAAAATCTTCTGTGAAATACCCTTTAATGTATGTTTCTTTGCAATCAATCACCTCTGTTAACTATCTTATTTACCTTTTGTAATGCCACCAAAAATAAACAAAGTGATATTTTGTGTATCTACAGATCGGTGGAAATCGGATAATTTTTTATTTTATTAAAAGGGCGGCAAAATTTTTACCTGCCTAGGGGCGGCAAATCTTTAAATCCGCCTCTGTCGATCTTTACACTCGTGCCCGGTAGAACTTGTCCGTCGCGTGATACTCTGAGCGTTCGTTTTTAAATTTCAAAACCGAAAATCCACCCCGAAACGCTGAAATTTATGAAAAACGAGTTTTGACGAATTTTCATTTTCCCGTATATATTCGATTCCTCTCGCTCAACCGGAAACTTACATTTCACGCATTGTTAATAATAATAATAATAATAATATTAAAATATAAACGTCTCTACGACTACAACTTCCGAGACCCAACGGCCCACTCGAATCTGTGACTTACTCCGAAGCGCGTATCGCCTTACTCGCCAGGCCTAGGGTACCTAGGGCCCCCCCATAGGGCACCCCTCCACGTAACCGCACACCCGAACAGCACAGTTTTCGTTCGGAGGGGCGGCGGGTCACGTCCCCGCGGAGGGATCGTAACCCCTTTCCCTCCGCGAAAATAACTCGCACCCTCCCGCGGCGACCGGACGACCCGCGTACGAACGCCGCGACACCCCGCGAGGCACTCGCATTCCGGCGTGATCTGCCGACCGCGCTGCTCGTCGTCCGAGGGCCGCTTGGCGATTTCGCCACGATCTTTCCGTGGGAACCGTTCGCGTTTTCGGTGAGTACTAGCGCATATTTTGGCGTTTACGTATTAACACTGTCGATGTTTTTTTTTTTTTTTCTTTTGTTTTTTGCTCACCACGTGTTCCTAGCTTTAGATTTCGATCCGTAATTTTGTTTTATCCGGCTTTAGCGGACGCTTTCTACGAAACAGGATACGGGCGCGGGGAGAATTCGCTTTGTTCGTGGTATTGTAAATAACGTTCGGATTTAAAGAAAACGGACCGATAGTTTTAGCGAGAAAATATGTTTTTTTGTGTTCGTTTCAAATTTTTTAATAAAAAAAAAACGTCACGTTACGTTTCACCATAACGACGTTTTCAATCGGGTGCGGTGAAAAAATGAACGGGTTATACTTTTTTCACGCTGTATAATTTACGTTCTGGTTGTACGCGATAAACGTAAAAAAAAAAAAAAATTCGTTTTACAAAATTTTCCAATATTAGAACATTTTGCGATTGAATCATCGTTCTAATGTGTATTATAGGTACACAGATATATACTGATATATATATATATATATTATTCATTTGAAGGGAAAAAAACATAAAATTTTGCAAACGTTTCATACGGTTCAAATAATTTCACTTTTTCATATTATTTGACTTTGTTTTTCAACGTACTTGGCGGATTTTTGAAGGGTGCCGGCTATTAAGGAGCGAAATATAGGCAAATTGTACGACGTCACGCGCGTTTGAATGGAGAACAATGGAAAAGTTTTCCCGTCCCGCAGACTCGACGAAACCGAATAGTTGGTTTTTACTGAACAAACGTTAATAAAATTTTGTGCGAATTTATATTATTTACATTTCGCTTTTATTCAAAACCGTACGAAAAAAAACTGTGTGTCGACCTTTTAGAACATTGAGAGATGTTCAATCGAACCAAAGCGTTTATTGTTTGACATTTAAGCGCGGTTAAAAAAATGAATACTTGAACGTGAAAACGTTTTAAGTGTTCAATGGAAAAATTTAAATATTTTAACCTTTTACGAGGCAGGAGAACTTTTTGCGCAGAGCGTGATTTTTTGTGGAAAATTATATCGGGCCGCTTAAGAGGATTTTTTTTTGATTTGTGGCAATATTAAAACTGATTTAAGTGTATAACTCAACGAGTTGGAGCAAATACAAAGTAAACGAGCTTGTTCACAAACAAAAACTGATCCGTAATAATATAACGGAATGATTAGATATCGATTTGACGGTAAATCTTGGTTAATCTTGGACAGTAATCGTTTTTTATCGACGACATATTTTGTTCAACAAACTTTTGAACTCTTTGAAAACTGTCGCGCGGCAAATAGACGTGTGTTATTTTGTTCGACAGGTTTTATATTATACGCGGTTTTGATTCCGCTCACACACGTTTCTGCTTCTATTTTATTCAATAAAGCTGTGATACACGATAGTATAGGTTATGTAATTTACACGCACTGTATCTGCTAAAATCTAATGTGTAAATCATTTAAAAATTCATTCGAGTGTTCAAACGTGTTGACAATCGGTTGCATACGCGGAAGTGTTTTAACAATTTTGTGGCAAACACCCTGTGATTTTCATTAAATTTTGTACAAATATTTCGACCGAGTGGTTTTTCGGTGTTTTACTGCAAGTTGTGACTACATACAATACAAAGTTACGATTACGTTTTCAGACAAAGTTTTCGACGAGGTGTCGGTCGCAACTATTATGGAATAGCTGGTACAAGACAGGTAGAAAAAAAGGGATTATCCGTACGTCATACACAGTAAGTTTTCGACTGTATTAAAAAACTCGATTTTATTCGCTATAATTTGTCATATGTCTGTACACGATAGGTTCAACCACGCTTCGCCCACAATTCCTTTCAGTTGTGATGTGCCCAATAAGAGACGTAGTGGAACGCACAAAAAGCTTAGATTTTTCCCGTCTCTACAACACTGGAATACTGATTAAAAAAAAAAAATCCGATTTCTAAGAAATGACTCGTGCATAACTTGAACACATTTAAATACATTTTTCTTTCAAAGTTTATACAGCCTGTTATGATTGTATTTTACGAGTCAGCCGAGCACAAACAATGTATGATTACTTTTTTGGTCAAAACGTTTTTCAAACACTTTGTCGAACGAGTATTTCCGTTTAAACGACAAGCGTGACGGAATGTTTTTAAAAATGTAACCATTTCTCATCGCGAAAAACCGAGTATTTCTAAAAACACCCGGGGATAATGTTGTGGATGCGACGAACAAGTAAATAACGTTTTTATAAACTGTATGTACGTCCTTACCTAACCTTGCAACGTCTTGCGTTTCACAAACTTCACGGTTCGGCATGTTATTATGAAAAGTTTTTGCCGACGTGGCGGAAGACAAGAAGAAAACAAATAACGAGTCTGATCAGCGACAGTTTTACAGCATCAAGCGGACAGTGGGTAATCAATCACGCAGAAAGCCGATGATTGGATACGATTGGTTTTTTCTAAAAAAAAAAAAAAATTCAAAAGTTTTCGCGGTTTAGCTACGTTATAAAATTAGGTATTTTTATGCGACTATTTCGTACAAAGTTCGAGGGTAATTTATCATCTCTTACAACTATAATATCATCTAAGGCTGTTTAACGAAACAAAACGTTACACGCGTGCATTTTTAGACTGTACAGAAACTTCTAATAATTATTATAATCAACACTTTTCAAACGTTTAAGCGATTAATCCGTCGCAGAGTTTTTGAAATGCATCATCGGGGATGCGGCCGCTGACGAGATACGAAAACTGTCCACGTTGTTATAGTTACAAATTTGAATGAAATTGGTTAAAGAAAAGTCAAATCTGAAAGTAATAACCGGTTTCTATTCGAGTTCGGAAATTGAAATCTCGAAGTCGAACGTGAAAACTTTGAAAAAACGATTTTGAGCGAGGTCAGTTACGTGCTGGTCAAAACCGTATTTAACGAAAATCGATTCTGACTTATGAAATAATGAATTTAGTACATAAAAGTTTGAAAATGACGTAGGATAATTTTTTATAACGATCGTCATTTCCGTCGTTTTCGGCAAATAACTCGGTATGTATAATCAAAATACTTCAAGTAAAATAAAATTTAAAGCCAAAATCTCAAAAATTTTATGTAGTATTCAACACGTAGCGTTTGGTGCGAATGAAAACGTCATTACGAACCTGATAATTTCAAATTTTTCGCCGTGAAATTTACGATTTTTTGGTTTTCGGGGTAAACTTACTCACAGAGTAAGCAAAATTTAAAAAAAAAAAAGCTTCAACCATTGTACCGTCGGAGTTCATAGACTTTTAGTTATAGCTGGTACTGACTTTGAAAATCGGAGCTTGCATTCTATCCGAAAACTTCATCACAAATCTTAAAATTTCAAACTTTATACCGTAAAATTATCCGCAAAATTCTTGATTTTTTTTTTTCGGGGTAAAACTCAAAAATTAAGCAGAATTTCAAAATAAAAAAAGCTTCCGCCGTAGTCATTATCAGTACCTATCAGTAGAGGGTCACTGAACTTTTTGAAAATCGGAGCATTCCTTCTATGCGAATAGTCGTCGACAGAAAAACAAAAAAAAATATAAAACACAATTATTGTAAAAACAACAGTATATAGGTATGTGTACGCCGTCACTCGGAATGTCTAAAAATGAAAACGGTCCTTTGTTCGGTAAAAATAATTTTCGCGAACCTTAGCGGCCAGTATAGGTATTTAAATACACATTTTATGTACGTTTTAAACGCGCCCTAAACGAATAATATGATTTTCGAATATTATGAAATCACGTAACCAATGCATAGGCACGGTTCATTCGTTACGACTAATACGTGGTGTGCCACATCGCACGGGTTCGGTATTATATTATATTATATAATAACACATTTATTGGGGTTATATTAAAAATCAATAACATAATTTTACGTTTTTCTTTTTTCTTTTCACTGCCCGAGCACACCTCGTGTACACACTGTCCGTCGCGCGTTTTCGGTTTTGTTTGCTTGTGCATGAGTAGCAGTTTTTTTTTTTCGCCCATCGTGAAATCGCGTATCGATCGGTGGCGTCATTTGGGGCTGCATTTGCTCGATCTTTTGAGAGCAATTCGATTAGGAGATTTGAGGCGTTTGCTAGTTAAAAAGTTAATAATATTATTTTTGTATTTAATATTTGAACTTATTCAGTTGAAAATGCTATTGCGTTAACTCAACTCGTTATTGTTAACAAACTTAATTGTTATTGTTGCCTACGCTTTTTTTTTTTTTTTCCGTTATCGAACTAACAACTAATTAACTTTGACTTTTTTTTTTTGATCATTCCAAACTACGTAGGTAAGTCGAGAATACTATGGGTTTTATCGCTTGTTTTAGCGAAAAATTAACGATTATCTTTTTTCTTAACTCGGGTAAATTAATTTCATTTTCTATCTCAACTTTAAACCTATCTAGTTGAATATTTTCGTTGTCGACTTAAAAATTTAAACCGAAGGCACTTCGATCGAACTAACTTATAATAATTTATCGCGAATAATTTTTTTCACAAATTTGCTCAACATCGATTTTCAAGCGAGCAGTGCAGACAATGTCCCTTTACACGAGTTGAAAATACGTTTGCCCCAGAAAACGCCACTGGTATATCGTAATACGTAGTAATTTGTTGTTTTAAATTTTAAAATTTCACATCATCAACAACGACCTACATACGTCTGAGGTTCAGCATTAAAACCAGAATTTCGTTAGCATACTCGTATAATATGCGAATAGTTGGCTACGTATCAACGTGTTTCTGCACGTAACCAACGGTATCAATATTTTGATACGGTAAAATTAACGTTTATTATTATTTAATATTGTGGCGACAACACGACGAACACAAAACGTTCAGCGCTAGTTTTTCCAATAGATTGTCGTATTTCTCTTCGGTGGGTCGAATAACGGAGAAAACATAAATGAAAAACAAACAAGCGATATTCTTTTGCGTCCTTTTTTTTTTCTCTCTCCGATTTATCGACTATTATAATAATAGTAATCTTTTACCGATCATATTGGATTCAAATACCTACTCGGTTCCCGGTACCTTCTCGCGGTGCTCCGCAAACCGAACGCGCTTATAATCCGGAACGGGTATTATAATATAAACAGTGGGCGATTGTTTTAGCGATTCGTTTCTACGAAAGCTGAAGCGCGCGCGGACGACAAGAGGTTTAAAAACCGACCGATACAATGAAACTAAACTGCAGGAAGACACAGTGATTAAACCTTTATACCTTATTATTGTTGTTCGGCCAAACAATCATTTGAAAAGTGATTTTCAGAATTCAAACGGTTCCCGTAAGGCGGAAACTGCTTAAGGAGAGATTTTTGTTCTGAGAATACCCATAGTTTGTTTGGAATTGCTAATCGAGGTTCGAATCAAAAATTTTTTTAAAATAAATACGTAAACATTGCTCAATAGCAACGCAGTAATTGCTCGTGGCTGCCAATCGCTTGGTCGTTCGGAGAAAACGTCGACAGTAACAATATTGACAGAATTGTAATTTTTTTTAAATATGTCACAACCTCATAAAATTTAATAAATTGACGAAAAATCACGTACGTTTAGCTGGCCCCCCATTTTAAATTTTGGGTCATTGAAAATTGAAAAATGAGAATAATTTGTTTGACCATTTTCGAAATTTGTTTGCAGCCCTACACCAGCGGTAGCAATTTTTCCCCAGGGGGGCTGTAGAAACGTTTTCCCAGCCCCCCAAACTGTGAAAATGCTAAAAATAAATACTTTTTTTTCATATAAATACGTAGAGATTAATTTGTTTGAATTTGTTTGACCATTTTCGAAATTTGTTTTCCACTTATAAAAGGCAACTCCATCATGGGCCCATTTAAGGACTTAGCCACATGATTAAGGAGTAGAATACAAATTTAGAAGTGCGACCAAGACCCAAAAAAAGACAAATACTCTGATTTTAGTCATTTTTGAGTTGGCTACCGATCCCAATAATTATTTAAAGCCGTTTATTCTAAAATTAAAACTTAAATTTTAATGTTCTCAATAAATAAAATATGCTATATATTATTCTATACCTATAATTATTTTCGTTTATCGTAAGCGTCATTTTCGTTTTTAATGGCTTTGAAAACAATGCTTTTACGCTTAATTATTTCTGCTCCATAAAACTTACTTTTGAGTATATATCCTGTGTTACTCTGCACTTGTTTTCGGACGTGAAGTTACACGTTTGTTTAAATATTAATTTTTTATCACGTACAATGCTATTACACTTAGTCAATGATAATGATTTCACTTATAATTATGATATAAATACATAATTTGACTTGCGTTTACTTAAAAAAAAATGAAATGAAAAAATAAAAATTTTGAAAATGTGTAGGTTGGACGTTTTACGGTCGACTCTAATATTTATTTTTGACTGCGCTTATTCTTTAACAAACAAGCACTTCGGAGAGAATTCAATTTATTTTTCAACTGGTTTTTTTTCTAAAAAAAAAAAAAAAACACCAAGTCATAAATCTATTTTAAGATATAAACGTTTTTGTATGTGTGTGTGTGCGTGTTTTATTAAATAATAATAATTCGATTTTTTTTCTCCAATTGAAGTTTTAACGATAAAACACTATGAAAAAATAACTGACAGCTGCAGATACCATTTCTTATTTACAGTATTGGGAAAAAACAAAAATAAGGTATCGGTTAAAAGGGCCGACTATTTCGAAACTTTCAGTAAAAACGTTTTACATTAAATTTGAAAGCGATTATATAGTTTACGAAAATAGGAAAATTGAACGAGATCAGTAAAAATATTTAGCTCAAAAATTTAAACGATAATAATAATTTTAACCTTTCCGATAAAGTGTAAAATGCTCAAGTATTGTTGAGGCTGCAATTTTAGAAGTTATCGATTTTCGATAGTAATTCGAAAATTGCTTTAAATAAAACTCCATCTCCGGTTAAATTCCTTATTTTTTTAGGGAATATAGGTCGTGTGAGTAGTTTGACGGAGTAGTGACTACGCTTTGGGTGGGTCACTGGTTTGGAAGTTGTGGTTCAAACGTATTGTTTAATATCTGTGAGAAACGAGAAACCGTTGCCTTCGAAAAAACAATTCCGAGCGAGCTCACTTGTCTATGTATACCTACATTACATGTACCGGTAAATTTTTCGAGAATTTCAAAGTTCTAAACTTGGCTCGACCATTTTAGAAATCATTTGAAATTTGTATCACACCTGTATCATACCTATTTTAATATCATGTAAGAGTTTCAGTTTATTTCGATCATATTATATTGGATGTTATGGCTAAAAAACTAAATCGATATAGCCCGACGCCGGGTTTGACGATTTCATCATTCTCGTTGTTGTCGGCACATAACTCAAAAAATTACCTAAAGTATTAAAAAATGCTGGAAATTAAGTAGAATTTAAAGTCAAAATACCAACTTCTATGCGGTATTCAACGTAGGTAACGATTGGAGCACACCTTCTATCCGAAAACGTAATCACAAACCTAAAAAATTCAAATACTGGTACGGATACTGACTTTGAAAATCGGAGAGTTCTTTCTATACGAAAAGTTGTAGAGAGAGAAAAAAAACTATAACATCATTGTAAAAACAATACGTTCCTCGCTGCGCTCAGAATCTAAAAAAAATTACATACACTATAGACAATTAGAAACCGCACTAGTTAGCGAAAAAACGCTTGTGTTTTACATTATGAAAACGTTTCTCATTTGAGTTTTTGACGTCGCGAAACGCGGGAAAAATTTCGACGTTTAGTTAAAATTATTTCGACTAAAAAAAAAAAAATCCAGGAAAAATACGACGGTATTAAAATAATATATATATGTACATATATATTCGTAATAGCTGTATCATATAACATGCGAAATTCGGGTAGTAATACGATCGTACAACAGTGTATAGTAACACCCCAATAAGTAAAATAAAATATCATATTGCTAAACAGTATATAATAATATTGTAACGTGATACTGCGTATGACTATATTATGAGAAACAACAGCATCCAAAAAGGTTAACTATTTACTTTGAACTTTTTCTTTTGATTAGGGTTGTTCGACAAAATGTTTCACAAACATATATTATACAGGTTAGGTACCTACGTTTTAATGCAGACAGTAAAAATTAAACCGGCACGTGCTGAAATTACAAAATCAATAATAATTACCTGTATACCTACCTGCTTTGTTTTCGATTTAAATAATTATTAACTATTGAACTGTTTACCTCGTAGTAATTGTTTATACTTATTAAAAAGATTAAATCCAATGAAGGAACCGTGTCAGACGTCCGATTCTAACTTCCTAGTAGCTCGGTTGTTTTCACCGTTAAAGTGTGTTGGTTTTTCGTAAATCGTCAAAAGCGTACGCTGCTAAAAACAAAATTAATATTGGATTTGAACTTTAACTTTCGTGAGAAATAGTGACAACATCAGTACAAAACAGACAAATTATACTTCTTATTGCACCTATGTTATGTATTGTTTGACTGTTTCACATTTTTAGCAGAAAATTGCCCGGGGGAAAAAAAAACCGTTGAATGCAAACAAAACGTATAAAAACGTTATTAATACAATGACAAATAGGTTTGAACATTTCAAATTAATCGAATAGTTTAGAAATGGCCGAATTCTAAAAAAAAAAAAAAAAACATCGATTAATAACCAATTTTTTCTGGTGTGCGCCTTGTTAAACTCATCGGATTTCAGTAAAATTTAATGCACTATCATAAATTAATAATTCGTAACTTTTTTGCTGTACTCGTAACGATCATTTTTAATAAATATTGTTGATACAAGCGTATACACACTGTATATATATATATATATAAAGAAAAAAATTTAAAATTAAATAAAACAAGTTTCAAAGTCTTTCTTTAAGCAACAATTTTTTTAAATTGAAAAACTCTAGATTACCTAAAATGTTTTTTCATCAAAAAAGTTAATCATTCAACTATACATACCGTATATTTTTTTTTTGTTATTACTTAAAATCCTCTCTGTAAAACACTATAGTATATTATAACTACAGCTGTAATCATGTGACGAGAAAAATAACGGTGAAGTTTGTAAAATTCAAACCGTCTGGAAATAAATTATTCATTTTATTCAACAGACTGAATAAAAATACACGTATCTACATACATTATACTTGCTTGGTTTAGTGTTATTTTTTTCTTTTTATTAACATAATATTATAACGAAATACAAGCAAAACCACGGCATTGTCTTGATGACAACAATATGTTGACGGTAAGTTTTGTGTCGCGTAATTTTGACAAGACGTGTCAAAATCAATTTAGCGCGAAAAAACGCTGTCATTTATCTTACTGCCGAGATAATTTAAAACTGCTTCACTCAATATCGTTCGACACGAAAACTAATGGATATTGAATACAAATAAAATACGAATTTTCAGGCCGAATTCAGTTTTATCAAAAAAAAAAAAAACAATACGAGCTTTACACAGTTTATTCCAAACAAAGTATTACTGTATCTTATATGCAGTATGTTGCCGACGGATTTAAAATATTCGTAAAACACTCGAACTTTTAGTTAAATTATTATTGTAAATATATTATACACGGTACGTACACGGCGAGCTAATATGTGAACCAAAAGTGTTTGAAAAAACGTTTGCGTTTTCGGACGGATATCGCGGATTAATATTTTAACAAAACACCACCCTGAAGTAATAATAAGCTGTAATAGGCGTATTTACGATACCGTTCATACAGGCGAAAAATTGCGGCGAGTTGTCGGTAAAATTATCAAATTTTATTTGTAATTTTGTAAACGGATTTTTGAATATACCCACTAGTAAATAAACGATCGGTGCTGCGTTTTTTTTTTTATTGAAATAAGATATTATTGGTTCGTTATGCGTTGAATTTTTTTTCGATCGACGTTTAATTCGCATCGTCAGTTAACAGATCATTTCTCGTTTCGTTCAAAAATAATTTAACATAATGAATTTAAAAAAAAGATTTAAATATAACGACTCTATATTCGGTTAGAGTATGTTTTGAAGCATTAAAATATCAAAAAAGTCGAACGTTTCGCGCGTATATAATAATCCTTAAACTACCTATGTATTATAATCTAACACAGTATATAACTGTACGTTTTAGATTCTGAGTGTATGTGTAGCGAAGAATATTTTGATTTTAACAATATGCGTGTGCGTTTTTTTTTTATCACTACGAAACCCCGACAAATTCTTCTTCAATAATGCTCCGATTTTTAAACTCAGTACATTTTCCGATAGGTTTATAGACGGTACTTTGAAGAGTCATGTACTTGAGCGTGAAAATTTTTTAAAATGTTACAATAAAAAAACTGAGCAAAAGTTACGGAAAAAACGTTAAAAATTACGGCAAACGTGTTTTCGGCATAATCGATTTTGATTTTTGCCCACAGCTTCAACAGTTATGATTAACTAAAACGGTCGCGTAATATTTTAAGATACAGGTTCGCTACGAATTTCAAGAGATTTTGAAAAATTTTGAACTAGGTATAAGATTTTCGAGAGTTTTAATTTTTTTTTATAATTTTTTGTTCGATAAAACATTTTCACAATAAGTTTTGAAATTTTAATACAAGGTCGCCGCCGAATATACGACATATGTGCTGCTACTGTTTGAAATCCATCGTCACAGTTTTTATTTCTACTCGTTTCGGAAAATTTTCGAATATTTGGGGTCCTTTGAATTATTTTTGGAAAAAAATTCGCGTCGATTCGTTGTTTTACATTCGAAAATGATACGTGTAAAATTTAATTTCGCGTCTAACATCAAAAACGTCTAAAAAATATCCAGTGCCCAGTGGTCTCTGAAAGCGTATGAAAAAAGTATCGAACAACGGTGTTATTATATCGATTATAACAACGGCGTACTGTTGTGCGACGATTATGCTAAAACCGTAATAACTCCTCGAACGTTCGAATGGTTTGAAGTGTTCGCACGTTGTTTAAATTATGATATCCTTTTTACTCTGAGAAACACACCATTTTCAGCGTTCGGTATTATTCGTTGGGTTTTATTATAGTTATAAAATTACCATCTCTAAATCTAACGCAACACGATCTAGCAATTTCAAATCGCCTAATACAATCATAATTTCCAATCTTTCCGAAAAAAGCGACCCGCACCACAGCATCAGACATAACCCACCCGGCTTTTTTCGCGTCCTGTTTATTTCCAGAGAACGTTCTCGAAACACGTCGCGATTGAGAACTCGTATCCGACGTCTGTTAAAAAAAAAAAAAAAATACAAACGAAACCTGACGCGCGCGAAATCTCTTCCACGTCTCGAACGTCCCATTGTGCCGCGTATTTGTCGTGTTTGTACGGTTCGCCTAATGAAACACGTCTGGCGCGGAGAAAATTGGACGATATTCGTTTTTCCAGGAAAACCTGGAGATTACCGTGCTCCGTTTTCCTCGGAGAAAATACCTAATGATATATCATACTGGGACGCAGGCGGATTTAACCAGATTGCACCGCACACGAGTTGAGTTAAATACGTCTATATACGCGTACCTATCTCGCTGTTGCCTCCGGTCCAGATCGCAAAGGAAATAATAATAATAATAATAACATAATGCCATTAGCGTACAATATAGACACGTTCCATTATGTATATTATGTAAAAGAACTGACGGTTTTTCATTCGGTCGTCTTATAATAATAATAATAATAATACGAAGAAACGCGAGAGACTCGGCGTGTTATATAGGTACTTTTTTATTCTGTTGCCAGACGCGTACGGTGTCGGACCGAAAAAAGCTCGACGTCATAAAATTAAAAAAAAAAAAATTCTCTCCTAAAATTTTATTTTTTCTCTAATTTCCATTTTATATTCCGAGCGTATTGCGTAGAACGTGTCGGTGGTTTTCACGCGTAACGTTCGATTCTTATTTATTTATTTAGTTTTTTTTTTACCGCCACAATCACGATAAATTCGTTCGATAATGCTCCCGTCGAACGTTTTTAAACTAATATTCTTTTAGGCGTAAAAAAATTTAGGTACAAGTAGATTGTTCTCGTACTCCTTGTATTATATGTAAACAAAACAACAAAGTAACGAGTACAAACTTCTAATGATAATAACGTCACAACGAAGATGCAACAGAGTGTTTAAAATTATATATTAAATAATTTACCCGATAACAGTATAAAACCAATTCGCGTGACTAGGTCAAAAGCTTTTTATGTAGGTACGTGCTAATCATAACGACTAAAATATATTTCAACATAGTTTTTACGCGTAAGAAAAAACTAAAAGGAGTCAATTCAGTCAATACGTTACCAAGTCGAGAACTTTTTGGCCAGGTATCAACGCAAGTGAAAAAGTATTAGCAATAGTAAAAAATCGGTATAAAAAAAATAAATTACGAATTTTCTAATGACATTTTTTTTATAAAATTAAAAATATCGATTGATAACTCGTTATTTTAAAATGTCTTCCGTTTTCCTCTCTAGACTCGTATTTTCCCGCGGGAAATTTCTCTCCGTTTGGCAGTACTGGATGGATCAGGTCTCGTCATCACTGTCGATTTTATGACGCGAATATGCGGTCTCAACGGTTCCACAAACTAATATAGGGTTATCCGATATTTATCGTTGTGCAGAAAACCCCGCGTTCTGAGCTCGTATGGTGATAATATCTGTTTCGTTTCTTGTTTTTACTAGACAGTTTTTATGCGAAAACGTTCAAAGAAAACACGACAGTAATGATTGAAGTGTATTATGGAAAATAATTAAGATTTTTACTATACATTTAGACGTTCTGTATTTTTACGAAAAATTTTTGCAACGACGCGTATAAAAAACAGCGACTCTCATTTTGTAAATTCAACTGATCTTACATTCACAATACCACACGGACAAACAATAACGCGTGGTATCGACTAATATCGAACGTGTATAATAAATATTATTTGATTTAAAACGGAAAATAGTCGTTTTGATTACTAAAAATAATAATAACTGTTGATAAAGAAAAGAAAAGGGTTTCTTTTAACTTCGCGCGATTCGAAGTTTATTTTCTATTGCCAATAATGTACAGGGCGTGATTAAAATTAGACTCGTTCGGGACATTGTCATAGAGACTTTTCAGTTAGTAAAAAAAAAAAAAAATCGGAAAAATGCATTTTAATAAATAAAATAAAACGCCAACACTGTTTGGCTCGATTCACGCGCGAACCGTCTGTCTTTGTGCAGTTTCAGTCGCCTGCGCGTAAATTAAAACGGACAAAACGAGAAAAAAACAACGTCTGCGTAAATTTACCGTGACACTTGACAACCGACTGCCCGAGGCAGTTTTCCGTCGGGATTTCTCGATGAGTATTTTTAGTTGGTTATTAAAATCATGATCATTTGACGAGGAACAAACCATTTGTTTGAAAATGCGTGTTTTTTTACAACACTACTAGTCGTTATGACGTCGTGTAGTTTAACTATACTGTTTATTTATACCGCGAGCATAGACTCACAGTATAAATTATGGCTTATTTCGAACCCGTAACCCGAGGATTGTTGTGTACACGGGAAACACTCGTTTTTCAAAACAACAACAATCCACGTGCGTAGATCGAGTAATATTGCCGAAATTTGACGGTTTTACGGTTATGCTTTTAAATTTGAAACGATATCGTAATAACTGCTATTGTAACGCGCCTTCTAAATATATATAGGACCTCGCAGTTTGCGGGGACTCGTTCAAAACGAGAAAATACGTCTTTTTTTTTTTTGTTACCAAGTTGTTGCCGTCTTTGGGTGTATTTCTTTCGTTTCACACGACGTGTGTTTTTTATTGTTTATTTTTTACGACTGTGTAATCCCAACAACTCCTTCCATAATGTCCCGATATTTAACGTCAGTAACGATAGATATCGTATGAACACGGATGGTGCTTTGAGGTGGTGGTCATAGACTGTAAAGCGTCTGTAAAATTAAAAAGTAACACTCAAAATATTAAAGGATAAACGTTAAAAATTAGGACAAACGTGGTGACCAAATCGATTTAGAATTTTGGCCGTAACATCCACAAAAATTATCGGAAACTAAGCTGAAACTTTCACATAATTTCGGAAATTTCCGAGTTAAGCATAAAACTTTGAATTTTTCTACTTTTTTTTTTTTGTGATTTTCGTTTGATAAAAAATTTAACTTCCAATGGAAATTTTTGAAAATGTAATACAAGATTTCAAACGTGCAAACACATACGCAACTAAAAAATTTAGAAAATCCGTGATCACAATTTTGATATTTGTAGTTGTTTGAAAATTTTTCGTTAATTGGTCGTACCTGTGATTTATTTTTGGAAAAAAATTCGTATCTCACACAAATTTGTTATTTAAAATTTGATAATCAAACGTACTGTGTAAAACAACATTTCCTATCCGAATGAAAATATTTAAAAAAAAAAACCGCCTCGTAGATTCCGAAAACGTATAAAATAAGTATTGAAAAATGTTGTCGAAATGAAAACACGCACTCCGTAGCGTTTGATATTGTTTTCTGATGACGATAAAATATTAGGATTCTAAGCTGTTGTGACAATTTTGAACTATTTTTCACTGCTTTCTAACGCCAAATAAAAGACCAATAATAAATTGTATCGTTACGGCACAGTTTCGTTAGTTTAACCGAGAGCTCAACCGGAATCGTTATTTTCGTGAGCAATTTTTAATTGCTAACAGGTTCAATTTACAACTTCTACGCAAACTCTCCGAAACAGTGACCCACACAGCATCAAACTCAGCAAATCCAAACACATTTTTATCTTTTTTTTTTTCGTCCACTCGTTTCCCGTTCCGCATTGCGCATTGCTTTACTGCGTGTATGCCGACGAAAACTTTCCAGCTGCGGCTCATGGCGATATACGGTGTAAGTACACAACTCATATTATATGATACACGTCATACAGTCTCGGGGCCAGACGAAGCTTTCAAGTGTCCCCGGATATTTGCGTGCCGGAGTTATCCGATTAAATGACGTAAAATAGGAATATTTTTTATCGGGCACATTTGCACAAACAACGTTTTGCAATGATGTTTTTTTTTCTGCGTGAACAACTTTAAGGGTACAACGAACGCTGCTCCGATTATTTAAGTTAGTCGCATACGCCAAATGAAAGGTCTCCGAACACGCAAACGTGTTTTTTACACATCGATTTCGTTTTTTTTTTTTGGTGAAAACGTCCAAATTAAGTAGATTACCAATCGGAACAAGCTCGGAAACTCTTACATAATATCAAGACAGGTAAGTTACGGGTTTGACGACAAAAGTTTCACGCGGTTTCGAAAACTTTTGATCAGAGTATAGAACTTTGAAATTTTCAAAAAATTTACCAGGCCGTGTCGGCTCTTTTCGTTTTTAACTCGACTTATCATCCAACTCGCAAATTTTTTATTGAAAAATTTATCAAACCGTCTTTTTCCTGACAATCGTATCTAGGTTTTAAATTATTTTTTCATATTAGTGCCACGATTTCGTTTCATATGATTACTCACGCCTTACTACAATGATGAACGAGAAAACGTGCTGAAAAAAATTGGTGAAATTTATACATATTTTTTCACTCGAATTTAGTTTTCTTTTATTAAGTTTTTTTTTTTCAAATACGACATTTTTATGACCTCAAGATGACACTGATAGTAATTAAATGTCTTTAAGAACTCTTGATTCCTCTACGAGCTTTGATTTTTGGAGTCGAACTGTTTCACGATTAATTTTGGTTTGTAACACGGTGCATATTTTTTCAAAATGACAAAAAAATGCTATTCCATTCAAACGAATTTCGTTTGAATATCAATCATCTTGTTATTGCACCACAGTGTTGCTGTTTATTAAGGGCCGTGTGAAACTTTGGCCAAATTTAAACGATCAAACTGTTATTATTAATATTGATACCAGAGAACCGTCATTATTATTATTATATCTGATCACCATCATAATCAAACAACAGCAGAACACTTATCCCTCTGCAGTCACTACCTATCAACAAACTTTGCACGTTCATAAACGTTTGATTTATGGCTGTGGCCATCGATAGGTTATCCTATACCGTTAAAAGCCGTTGAAAATTGGTTGTTCCTTCGCTTCGATGACTTGCGCGTTTTTTTGGTCAACGAGACGTAAATATAAGTTCGAAAAATCACTCGAATAATGGACCATCGAGCTGGCAAAATAAAATAATACAGATACGTTTTATTTCAACGAGCACAAAATTACTATAAAATAACATCGGTTACTCTAGGTCTAACGTTGTTTTAGCGACGATAATTTTCCATGTTCAGATGGACGCAAAGAACTGTATTATATATAACTGATAATCATTTTGGGTTATAACAATGTTAAATTCAATTTGAACAGTTTACTGGTAAAATTCTGTTTTGTGCGCACAAAAATGTGTTCACAGCTCAACAATTAATGCTAATTTCGCAGTGAGAGACTATAGTAGCCGGTGATTAACATAAAAAACCGTTCGTTGTATTTTAATTATAAAAACGTCAAACTGAATTTGTTACTTTTAATCGATTCCGGTAATTAAGTTTTAGCTGGTGGACGCTGTTCAAGATGAAAATAAAATTTTTGCGATTTGATTGATATTACACTATAGATACCTCCTATTATATATTTTAATAAATATTTTTGTTAAACAACGTTTAGAAAATAATTGCGTTCAGGGATGGGCTCGATAATTTTTGGTTTAAGGGGTATAAATATTTTAGGGACATTTACGCAGCATACGTACGTACCAGAAACCCATACATTTAGAGCTCAAAACGTTAACGTGGGCCCTATGTGCCGTATTGTTTTTTACTTGTTAAAAGTTAAGTTAATTTCAGTTAATTAACTTATTTTTTTTGTTGATTTTTAACTTAATATTTTTTTAATTTAACGTGTTCAATCTAAGTTTAATCTTAATCTTAATTTAATCTAAGTTAAATTAGTAATGATAAAAAATTTTTTTTTGAAACTCTTTTTTTTAAAAAAAAAAAATTTTAGTTAGAAGACAATTTCAAAAGAAAATACAAAAACAATTTTTTCATTACATTTTTTCTGATATAGAATATAATATATAATCAAAAGCGATTACCGGGCGACTCAAATTTCAAAAAATGTCGTATAAATTATACTTAGTCGCTGCGTTTCTCAATTTATCGACAACCGACTTAGGGACAATCGAATATTCTGAAACAGCCACCGTAAATTTGTACGATATTTATGCGTTATAATCGGATATAATCCAAAATCGTCGGATACCTATTTTTTATTCTGCATTCGCGCGGGTGATCGGCAAAGTTAATATTTCTAAAAGCACAGGGGCCAAACGACCCTAAAGAGCTTACGAGCGAAAAGAAAAAACCTAAATGTATATAAATCTTTTCTCGCTTAATAAATCGCGTCTTTTTCTTTCTTTCCAATCTATTTTTTTTGAGTTATCTGTTAAATTGCACAACACCAACCGTTTAATATAATATAAAGGTCGATGCAGTCTAATCTACACTCCGAGTGTATAGTTTGTTTGAATGGCCTTTTAAAACGATCTTTGTTACATATAACATAATATATATCCACGCATGATATTGTTATAGTGATTCACGGAGAAAAAAAAATAACCGCACCGACAAGAGCTTATCGGATCGTTAATTCAAATCGCTTTTTACGAAACCATTCGAAATGCGCGTTTGTTTCGTTCGTTTTGGCCATAAATATATTATATTTTGTTCACTAAACTGGAACTTTTCGATTTTTTTCCACTCAAACGTCGTATTATGTTATATAGGTATATTCAGAATCGTTACATAATATAAAAATAAACTTGTAATCTACGGCCTTTCGTAACGCTGGAAATTACAGAAAAAAAAAAAAAAAAAACTAGTGCGATTCGTTTGTTTTACGAAATAAAATCACAATATTTTTGTTCTTTTCCACAATAATCAAACATACTTGTATGTTTGCTGTTTATTAATTTCCAAACTGGTATTGACTGTTATCTCGCTCGATATTTATTTCTGTTTTACTATTCTAAATTTTTCACTCTTATACAGCAATGACACGTCGGTGCGAATTAGGCGACCCACACAATTTTCGGAGGGTGTGGATTGATCGTGCGAGCGATGACAAATCGTTGTTACAAAAATCAAGATTCCGATCGAGTTTTGCGTCGAAAACGATTGTAATTTGTTCGTTTTTTTGAACTTTGTCTATTCGAAAAACGTGGAACTAAACTGTTTTGCGGTTATCGACGAAACTCGGAAAGAACATAACGTCTATATAAACCTAAGCTTTGTCCACCAAACGTACATTATAGTTTCTTTATAGACTCTTGTTAGCTCCAAACTTAATTTTATAATTCTTTAAACTGTGCCCGCATTATGGTTTCAAAATAAAGTTATATGCGTTTAGAAGACGAGTTTCGACTATAGAATTTAAGATTTATGCAGTAATCGGAAAATTTGATAAATAAATCGATAGATCTATATACAAGCGAAAATGGTTCCTACCCGAGTCCGAGGTTGGCCCCGAAACTACTGATCCAATTTAATTTTTTTTATTTTAGTTTAAAATAAAAACATCCGCAACTTCTCCAAAGTCAAAAGGAGTTAAAATTATAAAAAAAAAAACTGTTGTTTTCGGTAGAACTTTTTTAAAATTTGGTATTAAAATATTAGATACTGTATAGAAGCAGTCTTTTATAGCAAAAATCGAGTCTCTGAGGTGGTTTAAAGGGGAGAATCTTTCTTTTTTCGTGACTTCGGCCTTCAAGATCTCGTCGTTCCACAGATTCGTCTCCAAATTTTCCTATTCATTGCTTACTCATTCCAATCCATCCCTGGTTTCTCTATGTCCTCTTTGACCCTACGTTCCCAGCGTAATCTCGGTCTTCCAAGTGGTCGTTTACCTTGTGGTACGTACATTCTCCTGTACCGTCTTTACCAATGATCCGGTGTTTTGCCAAGAACGACCTGCCCACTTCAACCTTCTTTTGGTGTTATCTTCTTTAATGGCTTCTTTTGTTTGGCCTTTGATACAATTCCTGAATTTCCTTGTTTTTACATACCCATTGTCCATTCAGCTGTAGATTTGTTTTTACACGGCCCATAAACTTTCCTCAATACCTTTCTTTTAAACTGCACATACAGAGCATTTTCATCTATTTTCCTTAGGTTCCAAGTTTCAGAACCATAATGTGTAACAACAGGCTTGATAAGTGTCTGATACGTTTGGGACTTTAGGTGTCTGGTAATAAATCTGGATCATAGTAAGCCAAAACAACATCTAACGTCAGCTTGTATTCTCGCTTTCCGTGTCTATTTCGTTTGTCTGTGTTGCGAGTGCGCCAAGGTACACTTCTGAACTTGTAGTTTTCGATTTCTAGGTACATACTCGTCGCGGGGGAATATTAAATACTGCGTGTAAACTGCACATTTTCGTTGAAAAGCCACGGTTGATCTGATGGTTTGTACATCGTTGTTTATTATTATTCATTTTTTTCCCCCCATCACGCACTGCAAAATCGGATGGTATTCGAGTTCCGTTTGTGACTCGGCTTTTGCGTTTCAGCGGATCGGAAACAATCGTCGTCGTATACTTAAGCCACGACCACCGAATGCGGGGACTGCAGCAGTTGTAACGAGGCCCCGCGGTCGCGATCGGATTAGCGAAATGAATCTCGCGCTCGGCCGAGCGATAGCTGGGTTGGCCATCGCGTTGCTGTGCGTCCGTCACACAGGTCGGTATACTTTATTATATATATATATTTTACTTATTTTGTAAAGTAAATTTGAATATTAAGCAGGCATAATTCATCGGAAAAGTAATTTATATAAAACACTTTGCCGCTTCAACGGTATTTTTGTTTTGTTTTTGTACTCAAAAACCATTTTAAAAAAGGTTTCAAAGTGTTTTTTTTTCTCAAAAATATTGTCTGGTTTTTTTAAAATCGGCGAATAAACTTAAACTGACAGTGAAACACGAAACAAAGATTATTTTCCGAATTTTAACGTCTCATTAGCTGGTATACACCACAACAATTCATAAATTCCACGTATCGCATACGAATCCATCAGACGCTCTCAATCAAAACCGTATAAATTTGTACAGTCGATAAGTGTACACGACACTTGGTTGTAATTTTTTTTTAATTTAAAAATTACTCTATGTAGAGGGCACCGGAAGTGAATGCGCCAAAGTAAATTTCCCAACAATCAGTTACCAGCGAATTTAAATCTCTAGTTACAACGCAGTACGTGCGATTGACGGTTTTTTTCTCGTCGTTTTCGTTTTTCGACAAAAATAATATTTTCGAAACGTCTTTGACGTGTCGCGCATCGAGAGAAAAAACGCAGATTCTGCAAGTTTGACCGTTCGAGCGTCGAGTTTTATTTTCGTCGGACAATCTCGGACGTCTCCGTACGATCCCGCCGTACCCTACGATCAGTAGCGCAACTAGGATTATTTTGAGGGGGGTGTCTGTCTCATTAAAATACCTATTATGTTATAAATTTAATATAAATAGATCACTTTTCAATAGTTATTAAATAAAAAATACGGTCCAAGGGGGGTGTCCAGACACCCAAAACACCCCCCCTGGTTGCGCCACTGCCTACGATATTAGTTTTTGTTATTTTAAACGTATCAGATTTTGAAACACACACCACATCATCATCGTATTTGGCAATATCTCGGACGGAAACGGTACGATTTACACATATAATTTACAGGAGGTGCTAATTTCGATCGGCGCTATCAATTATTGAGTACTCGGCCGTTTTCAAAGGCCGTGCCGCCGATCGCGCAAAACGCGTTTAATTTATCGCGCGATAACGAGCGGTACCGTTTACGGGCTCGTAATCGCGCGACGTGTGAGATTCATACCATTTATAAGACGTATTTATTTTTTTTTCAAACAGCACTTTTTTTTTCATTTTTACGGACGGGAAAAGTTTTTCGAAAGTCGATACGCGCGCGAGAATCGGTAATAAATAATCGACGTCTCGACGTACGTGTTTCACGCGGTTTTCAATCGGCGGCGCGACTCCGGTAAGCGAACGGAAAAAAAAAAAAATTAAAAGAAACACCGTTCTCCGCGAAACTTTCCGGGGGTATTTATTAAAACCGGTATCGGAGTGCGCCCGGGCATTAAAATAATAACTATTAGACCGTAAATTATTATATTACTCAAAGCGTGGCGAACTTATTATGTTCGCAGCGCCTCTTCTCATTACGCTTATCGAATTTTCGAATCGTTATTTTTAACGAGCTCCGGGGCACACGGTCTCGTTATCATCAACGTCGTGTACTACGCCGTTTCGCGAAAACTCCGAGCGCCGAATCGACGCGAGCGGTCCGCTAAATTTCGTCGACCGTACGAATTTTGGCGTCGTCGTCCAGGTGGTGAAAAAAAATAGAAAAATATCTAAGCTCGGAGAAGAAAATAGCGACAGTGAGAGGTACATCTGCAGCTAAGCTTGTTAAAAAATCCGTGTAAAACATACGGCGGAATTAACCGACTCGTCATTTACGTATACGATGTCATCGTTCTTAAAAAATATAGACCGGACCGACCAGCCTGTTCGGTGTACGTGATACCAATTATAGTGGAAACAGTTTTTATTTCATATGAATGAAAAAAATTCACAACAATTGATTTCGTAAAATATAAATCGACCGTGCTTTTTTTTTTAGAAGATAAACAAAACACGAGTCGGCGCAGGTTTGTGCTCAAAATATTTTTTGTTTTTTTTTTTTTTCGTTTTGAAAAATCTCATCCGTTTTATGTCTAGATAAAAAGACGACGTTACTTGTTGATTTTGAGTGTGGATACATTTTAAAGTAATTTTTCGTAATATTGTAACGTTTACCATACCCGCGGTTGTATCGTACAATAACACTAATTCGACGTGGCCGTTGTTTTTCGTGTACGTACAAAGTTTTTACGTTAATTTTTACATAAGAATATCGGTTGAATTTCGTATATTCTCTTCGTGAACCCCTCGCAAACCTAAATTACCTAACCCGAACAGGAAGAAGCAAAAAAAAAAAAACCACAAAAGTTACAATAGGTTCCGAGTTTGAATTTCACGAGTCACAAAAAGTGATAGGAACTTAGCAGTCTTGTTAGTAACAACTACTGCCAGGCAAGGTTGGACAAGTTAACAGCTGTTTTCAACTCGTTAAGCTAAGTAAATTGAAAAAAAAACAAAAAGTTTTTGATTGGTTAAGATACAAATTAATTGTTTGCATTTCTTAGATTCATTAAATCAAAAGTTTATTAACGAAAAAAAATTCACTTCAAATAAAAATAATATATCATATTTTTTTTAATTCTACAAAAATATACAAATTTTAATGATTATTTTGATTGAGAATGGCGTGTGTATGTTTTCGTTCAACACTACCGACCGGAGGGAATAACACTACAAATTTAGTAAAAGTGCTTGAATCTTCAAAGACGTAGGTTTTTAGAAAGACGCAGAGCCTTTAACGTGTGCGCTTTAGTTGATTCTGTTTGTACAACATTCGAAAGGTATCATCCATAACACTCGTCTGATTGATTTTGCTAACGAACGGGCACCTAACGAAAACAGAGTTATGCTACTTAAAATTTCTTCGTAGAGCTAAACGTTTAAATGTCAATAAAATTAATAATAATGAGTATCATCGTGTTCAATAAATCGCCGACAATAACGTGTTGTACAGTAGTGTATTGCGTGCCAAGTAATATGTGCCAGCGTGTATTGCTGGTCAAGGAGGAGCTTTTTGCAAACACTTTTGTGCCGTTCATGCACAGTTCTCCAATATTTCTACTGCACCATCTTTGTTTTACAACGATAGAAGAAGTTTAGCGTCTATTGCATCGGGAGATAACTTGGAAATATCATTTTCATTTTTGTATAAGTTATCGACAACTCATTATTTGAGACATTTTTGAACTGTAGACCCACGAAATATTTGATTTACTATACGAAATTGAATTATTACATTTTAATCAAACTAATGAACGTTAATTTAATTAATGTATAATACATACATTGTAATATACTAACGGTCGTTAAAATAATTAGTGTAACAGACATTAGTTATTGGAAATGTTGGTCAAGTTAGTGAAAAAAATTAACTGCGATTAGTTAAGTTAGTTCGTTGCCTTCAGTTTAAATTTATCAACGAAAACGTTCAACTAGATAAGTTAAAAGTCAACATAGAAGATGAAACGAACTCGGCCGAGTTAAAGTGAATCACTAGTCTTATTTATAATATTTTCGACTTACCTATAAATAGTTAGGAAAATAAATGATAAAATTTAAAAAAAGTCAACGGATTAGTTTCGGCTGTCGGTTCCCGCTTGATAACGAAAAAAAAAAAAAATAACACAGCTTGCTTCGCAAACGGTGATTATTACAAGTATTAACTATAAAATGTCGAATTAACGCAATACGATTTTTAGTCGAACAAGTTAATAAACAAAACAATAATCATCCAGCTAAGTTGAACAGTTAAAAAATAATTGACTTTTTAACTATTTTTTTGACTAGTCGAGTGAGTCTTAAATATTTTTAAGAGGTCAATTTTGAAGAACAACGCCTAGACACACCGCCCACTGCATTGAATCGCGTCAGGGTCGGGAAGTGCGCACGCGGTATAGGGGTCTGCAAGACGGCCGGGCACTTATTAAATAAAATAAGAAAAAAAATAAACAGTTTTTTCATTTTGTCGAGCAAATAGCAGCGGCGCGAACGATACGGCAATATAGCGCGATAAAAAACGCTTGGTTTACGAGAGAAAACGTCAAATCCACTCGATGTTCTCGTACAGTACCTACTATATTATTCTGTATAACAGTATTAGTCGCGCGTTTATCGCAATTCCCACACGTATCGCCGCGGACGAGGATGATTTATTTTACGCGACGGATTCGCTCGGCCCCGTCCGTGCTCCGAATCGCTTTTTCGCGATCGGTTCGTCTCGCAAACGCTGGTAAACGCGAGCAGTTCGTTTTGTTTGTTCGCAGAAGTAATAAGTATTAGTGCGTTTCGTTCGTTCGTTCGTTAGTTATCCGTATACCTACGTCGAACTTTCATTCACAAAAGTGTACACCAGTGGACCAGAATACGATAAAATTAGTTTTACTCGATTTCCGACGCGCCGAAACGAAGAATTTTTATTAATTATAATTGTATTCGGCGAAAACGTACGTTTGTGCGACGGTCACGTTCCGTCTACCGATAAAAAACTGTTACACTTGGCGTAGGTGTTAATTTTCTTCTCGGTTTTACAGAGATTTCCATTTTTCTGAGCTATATATAATAATATTGGCGTATCGGTTTCCGGAAGTCCCGCGGATGCACACCCCTAGAGCACGAAAAACAATCGTTTTCCCCGTGATCCGTTTTATTTGCCTGTATATTTCGAAGTCGATATTTTTTCTTTTTTATAATAAATGCCAGTAAAGTGTTGTTGTGGTTTTAAAAGCACGCGATTCGTGTTGTTTGTAGTTTCGACGTTTACATTATTTCTCTTACAGACTGTACGAATTGTGGTCATTAAATAATGTTCGTATGTCGATTTAGTTGTTTTTTACTATACACAGTTTTGAGTTGTTATTCCCGCCGCCCCCGTCCCCAGGAGAAGATCGCGTTCACGCCGGTGAAGTGCTTGCGGAGAAACGGATCGAAAATTAATAATTGTTAAATTTTTTTTTCACAACATTACAACAATATACGCTCGAATCCGAGTGAGTTATTCGATTCGATTTTCCTTTGCGCCCCGCAGCTGCAACCGTTTAATTACGACCGGTCTGCCGTTAACTGTTCAAACGATTAATTTTCTGACGGTCGAGGATCTAGTTTTGAAGCGAATCGTTGACCGAGTATACAACATCGAAAGCGTAAACGGACGGAACAAAAAAAATTTCCATTTGATGTTTTAAAATAAAACGGGAAAACGTTTTACGTATTACCCGCGTGAGCTTAATGATTAGTATTCGACGATATTATTTTAAATTATACCACACATTAAAATCGTGTTTATAAAACGAGTGTATTTTGTGTAGCGTACTTCGCCGAACGTGATATTTTCAGAGCGCTTGGATTGAAAAATGAATAACCACCGACAGAATTAAACTTTCACATTCTAAAACTGTTTTGTGAAGGTGAAACAATACCAAATGGATGTTATTTTTTCAAATTCCTAACGAAGCAATGAATAAATAATTTTGTATTGCTGATAATTTAATTATTTGATTTTATGGTAATAATTTATCATGGTTTTTAACTAGGAAAACAATTTTAGGTTCTAAATAGCTTGTCGTCTGTGATATATTAATTGTAGAAATCAATGGTCGTGTTTTATCACTATACCTAATGATGTCCGTGTACGGTTAGCCGATGAACAAGTAAAATGAAAAGGAAGCCAAACAGAGTATGATAC
Organism: Hormaphis cornu; assembly: GCA_017140985.1. Taxonomy (NCBI): domain Eukaryota; kingdom Metazoa; phylum Arthropoda; class Insecta; order Hemiptera; family Hormaphididae; genus Hormaphis; species Hormaphis cornu. The sequence continues at coordinate 2,007,099 of CM029365.1, forward strand.
GGAGTAAGGCGGGTCAGTATTTATTGATTGCACGTAGTAATGTTATAACTATTATAGTTGTAACTTATACTTGTTATAACCTAGAATCTTTCTGAATATCGAAAATATTAAAAATACATTTTCTAGGGGAACGCTTGTCTATTTATTTTCAGAAATATTTCGCTTTTAAAAATAGAAAACCTAAATTTTTTAGGGGAACCCCTGTTCTTATTTGCTGTGGAGATAACTGGGACGAAGTAATTTGTAATACTAAATCTGACTTGATTCAAATAGAACTATTGCCAGCAGATAATAACCTATTTTTAAATATAGATAAATATTGTATTTTTTTTTCACTCTTAAACTGTAGGAACACTTCCAAACTTAAAAGCGATCTGCTTAAGTAGAAAAATTATGATAAATAATCATAAAAAAATGTTTAGTCATAGAAATGTGTAGTAGTAACGTGCGCTGGGTCGATCTTGTTTCAAATAAAGTTAGGTAACCGTTTTACGTGTTTAGGAATACGATAGATCGCGAGAAAGTACGTTTAGTGTATAAAGTCATCGCAGAATATATTCTATCTTACGGTATAATTCGCTGGAGCGGTGAACACGAAAATGCTTTAAATATCCTACGGACCAATCAAAATTCACTGATTGCCTTTAATAGCGATTCATCAACACACACCATAGATCTATACAAAAACTTTCACGTACCGTTGCAGTTAAAAAATCGTTTTACAAAACCGCTGCAAGCTATCTAAATAAAACATAAATTACTTTCTCGCACCACTCAAAATACACTTCTCATACGCGATTTGCACAATAAAACTACTACTGGGTTCTCCAATACGAGACCCGTAGCGACTAAAGTAGCAAACCTCGTTACCGGAAAAGTTATTGAATTCAAAATATGAACATCGTAATAGGTGTACAAGACATTGGCCAATTATCGAATTTGGAAAACTGTACAAATGTAATGTACCTAATACATTTAGTTTTATGAAAAGATAAAAAAAAAAATTGAATAATTTTGTTACAAAGTGTTACGATTGTTACGGTTAGTATTATTATCTCATGCTTATAAGCTATACATTATACACCTATCACTCGATCGTTTTCTATTTTTTTTTTCTCTTCTCGATAATGTCTCGAAACGTCTCCCGGGCCCCCGCACGAGTCCCGTCATTGGGGCCCTTACTCGTAGAAAATAAATTGAATAAATAACTCTTCGTTTTACTCAGAATCTAAAACAATTTCATAGCGACCAGAGATGAGTAGGTGTGTATTGTCTCCACCGGTCGGAAAGAAATCAATAAGCTACCCCCCGCGTCTTATCAGCGTAATAATTATTGCACTCATCAACGTCTCCGAACCGTCGCCATGACGACCCCCATTGGGTAGTATAACACTGTTCGAAATGAAACAAAGCTGTCGGGGCAAGAAAAAAAAAAAAAAAACGAAAGCTAAAACAGAAAACCTTTTTGGATCATTACCTCTACACACTTTATCGTTGAACTTCATTGTCCGGCTTAGATGCCGCGCTCGTCTCGTTTCGGAGATAACGAATTTTCCGTGCGTTTCTCCTGTCGATTCTGACAGCTTCCAGAAATACTATTACCGCGGAAACGCACCGTCGGACTCGCTACGTGTACACAGGGTGATTCAAAATCGAGTTTCGTCCGATTTCAAATTCTCGCGTAGTTTTATTTTTTGTAGGTTCACAACAGCGTAACGTCGTTAATGGAAAGAAGAATACGTCAAGTGATCGTACGCCCCTATAAAATATGTTCTACGCGATTATCCAGTCGGCCAGTCCAGCCAATGTTGTTCCGTACTTTTAGCAGCGTATTATCTTTTGTAGTCGACCGGGTGTCATTCGGTTTTTCGTCGATTCGTCTGGGGTCGACGGCAACGGTGTTTAACATATCCCCAGAGGAAATAATCACATTGCCACGTCCCCGGCGTTCTAGGAGGCCAGCTATTTTTAACGAATCGTTTTGGACAACCCTGTATCGATGATATTTGTTATCGCGTATTTTACTGGAAAAACACACGGCGAGAGTATGAGACTCGTTCGGCCCTCGGCCGTTTTCTTCCTTGCGCAGACACAACAATAATACGACGGAATAACCGCGTTTCGTGTAAACAAAGACGGTTATTTATTTATTCCGTTCGATCGTGATTCCGAGATGAGACTGTGTATGTACGGGTACAACACCGTCGGAAATCGGAAACGATACCGAGATTACAGTCGGGAAAACGTGTCGTGGAAACGAAAGCGAGCGAATCGGAAACGAACGGTTTTCTTCCGCTCGCCCCGAACGTCATGAATGTCAAATCACGGTTTCTGATAATACGCCGTTAGGTTGTTAAAAATACAAAAAAATGATACGAACGTATTTTAAGGTCGAAGAAACCTGCACCGTTGTTTGACGGTTGATTTTGATAATAGTCTCTCAACTCGATTGGAAATGATTTTAGATTTTGCGATATTATATAATACTGTGCGGCGAGTTTTTTTTTTTTTTTTTTAGAAACATTTTTTCTATTTGAAAGGGTTTTCCGATCTTGACGTATTGAGTGTTTTGAGTTTTTGATTATTTTTAGCGTTTACATGCGTTTAATTGAACACTGTTCGTTCAGAATCATGATTTTTGCATCACTAATATATTATACTAATTACAGATTGAATACGAACATCAAACTAATATTATACCTTCCAAACCAGCGATCAACCTATAGAGTGAAATCACCGCTCTATTTTACAACATAAAAATAATATTTTCTTTTAATGGCGGAAAGGTAAAAAAAAAAAAAAAAAAAATTAGTGCCCGATGATTAAATTTTATGTCACTTTTTGTGAAACTTAAATATCGGTTCAGCGAATAAAATATAGTCGTAGAAGTGTCTGTGTTTGTGAACAATCCCTTGAATGAAAAAATAAAAAACCGTACCAATTATCGTAAACGGGAAACGTTTTTAGTGTTCATTAAAACTTCATTTCAAAGTAGGCTGTATATATAGCCCAAGCTGCATATTATTGCATACTTCCAGGTTCCTACTAATCGATTTATTTAAGTACATTCGAGTAGGTACGTATAAAACATAGTCTCTAAAGCTTATTTCGTTCGAAAATATCTTTCACTTTATTATTCTTTTTATAGGATTGCAAATGAAATTATTCGCACAGAGGTATATCGTTTATTATTATTGAAATTTTTGATACGCATCTGGAGTTCTCCCAAAATTTTGTACTATCGTTTACTATATTACTTAATCTGATGGATAATGAATATAAGTCTTATCATAGCAAGGCTGGGCATCAACTCGTAAAAGTTAAGTTGATTTTAATCGAGCAAATCAACTCGTCAACTAATTTTAGATTATGAGCGCATCGAAGACCGTATTCTTCTATAAGTGACTTTTTTTTCAACGAACAACTATAAAGGGTATAAAAATTCTCCGGTTTTCAAAGTCAGTACCTCTTACGAAAGGTACTTTGAGCGTCCTCAATTTCGAAAGTTCAAAATTGAAAATTACATTCATGAAACGGCAAATTATTATATACATATAAAACAATTAATAACGGCAAACGTGTTTTTTACATATCCATTTATTTTTCTAGCCACAGCATCAAAAATGATGATCGGAACAAGCTGAAACTTTTACATAATTATAAAATTGGTATGATACAGGTTTTATGAAAAGTTCAAGTGATTTTGAACACTTTCGAGCTAAGTAGAGGACTTTGAAAGGCATTGATTTTGAAAAACCAATGCTGGAAATATTGTTTTTTATTGAACCATATTGTGCGGTATAAATTATTTGGTTTTTAGTTTTTTTTCGTTTGGAATGAATGCAAATTAATTAAAAAAAATGTTTTACTGTGTATTTTATTATTTATCCAGACCGTTGTTGTACGTTGATTTAGTTGTGCAAAATAATTTAGTTTTACGTTTAAATTCAAAGTCGCTTTAGAGCGGTAAACTCGGGACACCAGAGCGGACGGACACAATGTATTATTATATGATATTATTGTTCTAAATATTTCCACAGGATTTTTTTTTTCTGAAACGCGTCATTGATTGTTTTTGCCGAGCACTTGACCTCGATTAATCACTGGCGTCTACCTTAAGTAGACACGATCAACTACCGACGATAAATCTGTTCATTAATTTCACTCAGTTCACTCGTAATTGCAGTCCATCGTTTCATTTCCTCTCTCTCTTTCTCTCTGTCTTTTTATTTCTCGTACACTTCAAATCGTCCAATCTTTCCATCACAAATTTATTATTATACCATAAATCACTGTTTTCCCGAGAAACTACTAAAAGAGCACATTTATAATAATAATAAAAAAAAAAAAAATAATAATCAAATCCATTTGAAATCGATATCAATTTCTGAAGATTGTAAGTACATGGTTTTTTTGTTTTTTAAGAATAACGAACAACAATAGAGGTATAGGAACGGTTTCCGCATGAAACGGTCGGTCCATCGTAATAACGCACTGACCTGAGTGATCGACGAGTCGAATTTTTTTTTTTTTTAAATATTTAACTTACATAACTTTTGTTATGTATTTTAAAATACATAACTTTTTTTTAATCATAGTAGGTACTATGTCATATTTTAAGTACTGTTTTGAAACGATCAAAACCTAGTAGTTACGGACGATTGGAGGTAGTCTCCATAGCGTCGAAAGATTTTATCGAATTTCCTACGTCGTTTTGACTCTTATGCTAGTGATTTCGCACGACCATACACAGGAGTATTCGTATATAAGTATTCCCGACTGAATTCTCGCCACTATTTCCGTTTTGTTTCTTTGAATTCGGCCCTACGTAGTTAGTTCATATCTCACCACCATACTGCAGAAAAACCAGGCCTAAGGGACGTATGTTTATTACAGTCGTATAGTTTCTATTCCGGGCATCCAGACCGACACTGCATCGGCGGGCCCCGTGCACCGTCGCGGGGACCTTCGGGATAAAAATACGTACCGGAACGGAAGGGATCATCGAGAACCCTTCGGTCGGGGTTTTATGCAAGCGCACGGAATCTCGAGTGCTCCTCATAATAATATGTATCGCAGCAGCGCGAATACTGCAGGACAGGCCTCTCGAGTCATGCGAGCAACGCTTTTAATTTTTTTTTTTTCATTTCCTCCAGTGGTCTTTTATTAAAATTTTCGTTTTTTTTCTGTTCGCACACACGTTTTCACAGTGGCGGCCACGCATAACATTGTAATATAATTTATAGACGTCGACAAAATCCGTTCGACCGATACAACGACCCCAGTCACTATAATACGAATCGACGGTATCGTCGTATTGTTTCGTGGCACTCGAACATTCAGATTCTGAGCGTTAGCGAATTTTTTTTTTTTTTTTAAATTGGTTTTACAATGATGTTTTTTTTTTTTCTGTGATCAAAAGTTCTAGTAGAAAAACTGCACCGATTTTAACGTATGACACCATAAAAGACGGATAACGGATCCGAGATGGTACTAAATTTGAAGCGCCTTTTGAAATTTTGATTATTTTTTAAGTACCGAGGTAAAAACGAAAACGGTCAAATTCCCAAAAGTGCTCCGTTCGACTTGAAATTTATATGTGCCATTAAAAGTGGTTCGACGAGTTTACTGCTCAGTTTTCAATCGATTTTGATCATTTTTAAGGGAGTCGTATAGTTTTGAATTTTACGCAGTTATTGTTCCATAAAACCTCTAGTTTTTACGTTCAAGTCCCGAAACTTTAATGCAATCTAAACAAGATAGTTTTACACATGTGATTAAAAACGTGGTAGACACAATTTTGGTTTGTAGCTGATTTCACGTTGTCATTTTGTCGTTAAACTCGTCATTTCGGGCGGCCGTTTATTTCCTTTAGGGCGGGGGGAGACAAATAATTACGCGGAACGTGTTTTTTTTACTCATCGATTTAGATTATTTTGATCGTAAAATCCAAAATAAAGATCGGACCAAGCGGAAACTTTTACACAATACCAAAATAGGAAAGATACAGATTTGACAAGAGTATTTATTGTTGAATGTGTTGTACGTATACTAGACAACTGAGCTCGCTCAAAATCGTATTTTCGAAGGCAATGATTTGTCGTTGCTTTCAGAAATTGAATAGTGCGTTTGTAACCACAACTTTTAAACTAGTGACCCACCCAAAGCGTAGTCGCCACCCCGTCAAACTACCCACGTGACCTAGACTTATCCCGGCGCTTTCTTTATTTTTACTTTTACATGTACTGCACTCGATTTTTCATTAAATCACGTTTTTTCAACTGTTTTAATACGTCGTGTACGATCTGATACTTTGCAAAACTACAGTAATTCGATTCGATATACTGCAGCTGGACGTTATGAAAAACCGTTTTTTACCCGTAAGCGTACCGCGTGCCACCTGAAATGTAGTGAACATCGAATAAAAAGAACTGGGCACGTTAGCAGTTAAAATTATACTATGTTAAAAAGCCATGCAAATTTTAATCAAGTTTATCTACTCGCTTGCTAGTTTTTTTGTTAACATCCGAAATGATGAAAACAAAAGTAAGACTGTATGTGGCTGTTATACAGACGGACTCTCTTGCATGATTGTGCGAAGCTTGGACGACAAACGGGAAGAAATCTGAGGACTTTCGAGTACACACGGTATGGAGGAAAATATCATCGATGAAACCACGGGGAACTGTCGGAGGAGACGTAACAATGAACTGTACTGAACTAGCCCCAGGATTCGTTAAAGGCCAACGGGGGATACAACGGTTAGGTCGTATGATAATGAGAAGAGGAGAGGACGAAACGGTTAGAGTGGCAATGGAAACCACAGGGGAAAAGGTCTAGAGAAAGACCCAGGAAAAGATGGATTGACGTGGTGGAAGAAGGTGTAAAAAATCTGGGAGTTGATTGTTGGAGAGAGGCAGTACGAGACAGGGATAGGTGGCGAAGGGCGGTGGTAATGGCGGCAAAAACTTTTAGAGAGTAGTCGTGCTAGAGGAAGAAGAAGAGCAAGAACTTTAAGTTAGGTATTTAATTTTCCGACGTGACCACTGTAGGTATGCAGTTACGCGAAGGAACACGGTTACCGCTGCGTACAAAAACATTTTTTAATCCTGGCGATTTGTTCGAAAATTTTTTTTATTGCCGTGCGTTTTAGGTATTCGATCGACGGCGGAGGAAGCAAAACATTTGGGACTCGTGCGCTTAGACTCGTTTATGAATCTCGTAACGTTCGATTTCGGATTTGGCAAATAACGATATAAAAATAATAATTATTATTATTCGTTCGGATACCGCGAACCTACAAACAAACAAACGAGCGCGTGCGAGGTAGACGCGAAAGACCGCGCGCGCGCCAATCCGGTACTCGCGCGCGCACCGTTCGGAAATAATAATAATTGTTGTACCGCGTCGGCCGTGTTTGTTTTGCGCAATAATAATAATAATAATAATTATATTATTAATAATATCCGGTAATGATGATTGTGGACGTTAAACACACGGCGGAACGATGTTTGAATCGCGGAAATTGTTATGCTGAAAAGCAAACATTCTGGCGATGACGGATTGATAATACCCGCTCGGAATCGCGAAGACCGACTCGCCGTTTTCACCGATGTTACGCGTTAAAGTACGTCAAAGTTTACCCGTACACGCATCTATACAGCTGTTTGCTGTTTTTAAATTCAGAGCGTGACGCGAAGAGCGTATTGGTTTTCACACAGTTTCAACAGTGCTCAGCAGCGCCTCTAACGATATAGGAACGAAAGCGGATGGTACTCTGAGGGGTCGCCGACTTGCGAGCGTCTGTAAAAATTAAAAAGTTACAAAAAAAAAAAAAACTGAGCAAAAACTAACGAGAAAAAACGTTGTTAACGTGTGCCATCGACACAATCGATTTGCATCGATTTTCGGCCTCCACAATAATCCAAGTCGGAATGATCCGCGGCTCTCACGTAAATCGGCAAGATGCACGAGTTTCGAAGGAATCTAGAACATTTTCGTGTTCATCGGGGAGAAATCCACGGGATTTAGTGAGAAGTAAACATAAAAACGTATCTCATATTGATTCGACCAGTACGTTTATATTCATAGTTTATTTTCTCTTGACCGATTCGTTTTTTCAATAATTTTTTTTTTTTTTTCGGTCTCATTTCGAGATCAAACTTCTTTGCTATACACGCGCGTTCTAAGTTCATCGTTTCGAAACAGTAACCACCACCGCTCAGCAGTCTAGGCGGTAGTACACACCTTCGTCGAGCGAGACGTCTATTTCCGGAAACGTTTCAAATCAATTATTATTAAAATCCATACTGTTGTTAGGCTTCAATCGTATCCACTGCAAACACGATCGGCGAGCGGGGGAGCAAGTCGCGTGTGCTTTCGGCACATATTACTTATTACTTATTGCAGACCGCACGACGATTTGTGGCGCCCTTCCCGGAAATGCCGTCACGTGCCTCGGTATGCGATCCTTTGTACGCGGTGATTTTGGAGCTGGATTGGCGAGAGAAAAAAATTAACCGCCATAAGTCTTTTAAGTCGGTTCCATCGAACCTTGCCTTCGGTTAAGAGTTTAAAAGACTTTAAAGTTGTAGACACATGTAGACAAGTTGAAAGTTGAGATGAAAAATTAAAACATAAACTCGACCGAGTTGAAAAAAAAAAAAAAGCGAGCGGAACAATTCATTTTTAATAAGTGTTAAAAAAGTGATGTTAGACGGACGGTCGTTGGAAAATTTTTAATTAAATAAATAAAAATTAAATAGATATAAAATACCTATACAAATCACGGTATTTATAGTGTTATTTTTTTAATATTAAAATATTGTACAAGCATTTTTACCGAAAGAAATAAAAATACGATTTATCCCTTTGGTTGCATCAGACTCGTGTATTCAATTAGATTATGAGACTTATGTTTACGTTTCTGCAATTTAATCTCACTTTGTGTATTTTTCTGTTCGTTGATTAAATTTCTTAGTACATAATAACAAAAAACCGACACAAGTAAAAACAAAAAAAAAAAAACATGAAAGTAGCTATGTTCACTTATGATGACTTCGGATAAGAGTACGGATGGTCGTAAAAGAAAGATAAAAAAATAAATTTTCCTTAAAAAATGTCTTATGTTACAATAAAAAACACTCGGCTCAAAATAAAAAAAAAACAGAGCTTTAAACTATAGCTATTCAACCGCTGTTGGTTTTACCCCCGAAAACCTCTTCGCCAAGTAAATTCGACATCTAAATAAAATTTTTAAAACGTGTTTTGTCACGTTCCCTATTCATTTTAATGCGCTTGTAACGTCTTTGATGTACGAGACGACGAATTTCGTTTCGTAATTTACGTCAACTCGTATTGTAATCTGGCGTGACAATCTTGTTTTCTGTTTATTCTTCTTTAGGCTTTTTTTTTTTTTTATTTAAAAAATCGATTAGTTTTTACTCGTACGTTTTTGTCTTAATATTCTGCCAAATAATCGCCTTTCACCTCTTAATTACAGATTATTTTTCATACGACGCACACTTAATAGGTACTTATCCGCGCGGTAGCGTTATTTTTTTGCGCTCGTCCCTTAGAAAACGTCTGAAAATTTTACTCGGCGCGAGTATGCACTACTACTGCACGTATTTTTTCCCCTTATTTTTTATGCTCGGCAATTCTCGTATTCAAAACAGATAAAACATTTATAACAGAGCACGTACAAAAGGAAAAACATCGGACGTCGTCGAATAATACAACAAAAAAACTTACGTCGCGCGATGCGAGTAGATTTTAGATATTAGCATTTTTCGAACCATTGTTTTGCCACTCATAAAAAAACCGTCGCGTCGTTTCGAGAGCGTTTTAATTAAAAAAGAAAAAAAAAACAATAGATATTATAGAACCGATCGTAGTGGAATTCGTCAACCGACTATACTTGTTTAAAAGAATTTCGAACTATTGCCGGTTGTAGGTGTCACAGAAAAAACACAGTTGTAGGTGCAGTGTAACACGGTACAACAAAACGTGTCTTTGTGTTACAAAGGCTGTATTTTCTTAGACCAGTATCGAGGAATTTCGGAAACTCGAGGAATAATTTCGGTGTCGTCTCCGTCGAGTTTTGACAAATAATAATATTTACGATATTTTGTTGTCGGTCATGAAATAATAATACGATGTTTGATATCATTTTTTTGATGGTAACGCCTTAAATAATCGAACCCCATAGAAACTAGGACTCCTGATAATAGTTTTCTGTGAATCTAGTTAGTTTTAAAGTGACATTTTCTTTCGTACAAACATTAATTTATCGAGTGTAATGAACCGTTTCCATCGTCACGGAACAATATTGGCTAGAGACGGGGTGTTTTTTTTTTTTTTTACAAACGGCCAACGAATAATAATAGTTCTTCAAATCGTATTTTGAAGAGACGATGGTCTTAAAAGCGCGTTTGTCCGGTAAAAATAAACCCATCGAAAACCAGCGGAACGATTTTTTTTTCTGCTATCGCTGTTTTTTTGAACCGTTCCCGCGTCATCATTGTGTCATCATGTTCAAAACGTTTCGTTTTTTGAAACTAACTGCGGCCGCGCGCAACGTTTTACAAGTCGAACGAAACGATCGTCGCTCCCGTAAAAAACGTGCCGATGATGCGTAAGACTGCGGTTGTTCCGAAAATTCAGAAGCCGTTTAGAAAAATCGCCCGTTTCGATTTGACCCGTTTTCGGTCCGACAGGAAAATTCACTACAACAACAACAACAACAACAACAACGAAAACAGCGCGTCGTCCGCCGTCTGTGCAGACCCGAAATCCTTTGACCCTTTTCGGAAATAATAATTGTTAATATATCACCGCGCATATACGCCGAAAACGAGGGCGTCGTCCCCCGCGCGCCCGCCGGTAAGCCGAAGTGGTGTTATTATTGGACGTGCACCGTCGCACCATCAATAACCCTTTCGGATCCCTATTTCCGCGACGCGGAATGACGGGAAATTTCGTAAAAAAAAAAAAACGATAGTAATTTTCACGCCCCTGCGCAGTGAGATTTTTCTTTCACTTCGACCCTACGCCGTTACCGTCGCGTCAAAAGTCATGATTTAACGCCACGACGAGTCTCTGGGGACCGAAAAATAAGTGCGGGTACGCTGATGCCGATGACCGCGAATCGTACAGGCTCCGGATTGCCGAGAACGCGAAAGATCCGGTTATTGGATAAAGTGCGATAAGACGAGATCGCGTTCTCGACGAGCAGTCGGAAAACAGAACGGATATCGCGAAGAAAACAAAAGTGCACAAACAGAAAAGCGAAACGGTATAACGGCAAGCCGAAACGGCCAAATTGACGGCAGAAAACCATAAACATCGAGAAACATTGGAGACGAGAACGTTGAAGACGTGATACGCGGGTGCGATCGAATGAAACGGACGTTAAGGACGGACGGTATCGTACGCGAGGGAAAACTGATCGTAGTAGAAGGAAGTGCTGCTGTTGAATGGACCGCGGGCGAACACCCCGTGATCGTCCAACGGATCATAAAGGACCTGCGAGGATGCGTACGTACGAGGAAGAAGGCGAATAAGAGAGCAAAGAACGGAAGACAAACCATTGAGAGAAACGAATACATATTTAGTTGACAAACTCGTTTTAACCGGCAGACGTTGTAGGCGTCGATCGGTTTAGTCGATAGAATCGAAACGTTTAAACGATTTTTCTTTTTACCGTTTCAGAAATCCGATAGTCCGTTTTAATTTATTAAATACCGGTCCGATTTAAAACATCGATTTTAAGGTCGTTTTTTTTTTTTTTTACCGTCGGACGATACATTAGTGCCTCTATCCGATTCTCCTTTTTTAACCGCACAATACTAATCTAGGACACTTAAATACACTTTCGTTAGTTTTTGACTTTTCCAACACCCCCGCGGCAACAGCTAATCTCAATTATAGTCAGTAAACCGAACGTTGTTAAAAAATATATACACGTATATATTAATGGCGATAGCCTTTTTTTTTTTCCTTTTAGCGCTTTTATCCGTTTTTAAATTCCCGTTTTCGATCACTATATTCATCGCGTTAGAAAGGGATTGAGCAATATATACGTATATAAACGATTTACCCGAACGACTCAGTCGGATTTCGTGTTTTCAATTGTGATTGTATCCGCCGCACTAATGATTGAAGCGAAGACAGAAAAAAAAAAAAAAGAAAAAATACCTACTAAAGAAATTCGTCTTGTGCCATAGCGTTTAAACGTTTTTTTTTTTTTTTCAATCCCACGTATAAAGTGACGTAATCATTAGCCATCGTTCGAAATAAATGAAACGAAATGTATTTATCGTTCGATTTTTTAGTGAGCTTTTTTTTTTTTTGTACGACAGACAATGTCACAATGAAAAAAAAAAGTTAAAAAAGCGTAGCAACGGCACATCGAGTGGCCGGTTCGTTTAAGTATATAGGTTATGGAACTTTTCTACGGAACCGTAGGTCACGGGTGGGTTTGGCTGGTGTAATGTTTATTTTATGCAAACGAAAAGACCGAAACGGAGAAAATAATATATAAAACGACAACGAATACGGTTGACGAAATTTGTATACATCATCGTGCAAATGCGAAATACATTTCAAAACTCGTGTAAGGCAGTTTTAAGTTCGATAAAGACACGAAACCTTTACACGATTATGAAAACTGTTCTAATATTCAGCCAACGAAGGAAGAAAATTATTTAAAATTTAAAAATTCATCCGTTTCGTGTCGATCGATTTCGTGAAAACTGCAATAAATTTGAACAATGTTTGTCAGCTTTAACAGTACGTCACGATAATACAAACGAATACGAGTAACTACGTTTCAAGACTCTAAACTGAAAGTGTACGAAACTTTTTTATGAAATAATAATACTACGCTGCGTCGAAACGACTTTGCAAAAAAACACGTTTTTCCCTACACAACAAAGTATTCTCGTATTGAGCGTTACTATACAATTCGAAATCAAAGAATCATATTATACCGAGTACTCGTTATTGATTTCAGTTCAATCGAACGTTACTTTTAGTTGCCGCCGACGTGAAAAACTACAGCATATCCAGCGTTTGTATAGCGCACAAAAGTTAAAGAAGTGTTAAAAAAAAAAATTTTTATTTAACGTTTGTGCTGTTAAAATATGTTTATTTTAAATTGTTACTGTCGGTACAACCGTTTTATAGCATTTTCCGTTCAATAAGAAGTCGATTTTCACCGAATCCTTTTATGAAATCAGTTTGCCGATTCGCTCACGTCCCCGCACAATGTTTATTATCCGTACATAGATCCGTTTAAAGACCGGGTGTTTGAGTTTATTTTATTCAAATTGCAACATTTCGAATCGATATTTTATCGTTTCTTAAACTCGTCGTTGATGTGATATAGAACATAACTTATAAGTCATACAGTACAAATCGATACGCATCGCGTCCACGCGCGATTGTTTTTATTTGAATTGTTTTTTAAAAAAATGAGTGTTTTATTTTTCCGATGCAGTCGAATAATTTTTTATTTATTTTCAAACGAAAAACACAATCGTTTCGTTGTGTAAAGTTATGTTCTTGCATATGCAAACGAATTTCGGTTTGCCCTCGGCGAATACAGCCGTACGGCTCGTAATTCATCGTTTTTTTGGATTCCGAGCGCGGCGAAGAACGCGCGTTGTTTTTTTGAAAAAACAAAAATTGAGAATTTCACGGCAAAAAGTTTGAAATGTTCACGTTTATACAAAAATTTTTTTGCCGTAGAAGTAGGAGCGATCCGTAGCGATCTTCACGTAGACGTCCGCGATATCGTCGCGGTGGCGTTTGTTCGATGTTGAAAAGACACGAAAGTTGTTGCGTACGAGCCGCCGCCGTTGCCTCGTTTTACGGTTTCGCACGGGTTTATTGATCCGACCGGCGACTGGATGCGCCGCTGGACGTGAAATAATATTATAATAGTAATATATATATATACATACACGTAGTAACTAATTCAAAACCAATCGTCTGATGAGCGTAATGCATTATGCGTGTACGTTATGAAGTTTCGTGCGGGGTCGTGTTGTGTATCGAACCGCCGCGCGTCAAAATACATTAACCGTCGAACGGATTGTGTGTCTGCTGCTGTACCTCTTTGTACCGCGGCCGTTTCCGAGTGAAAATTTAACGTCGCGAACGACGGACGCCGCGAGACGAAACACCACAAAAACGACGACGATTCGAATATTGTTATGATTACAACGACGTCGCGGCGCGTATTATACGAACCACGGACGGCCACGGTCATTTTGTCGAAACATTTTCTATTTTCTTGTAAAAAAACAGATAAGTACTTGTAGAAAAATTTAATATCAAAAAGCGCAAAAAAAAAAAAAAATGTAGGTACGAAATATTATTATTATAGATACTTTTTCGACAACACAATACTTTTTAGTGATTCGTTTTTCGCGGTTTCGAATTTTTTTTTTTTTTTTATAGAAAATATACACCGTCTCACACAGGAGACGAGAAAATCGGTGCCGGTTTTTTTTTTTTCGTTCAACGACCCAAATAACACGGCACGGTACGCCGCGCATCAATAGGATCTTCCGAGGAGTCCCGGATTTTCAAAACGCCGCAAAAATCGGTTCAAACGACAAACAAACCCCCGAGATGAAAATCTCTGGCTCCTTCCCGCGCGTGTGTATACAATATTAATAGATTGTTCGTTCGAAATTTCGCGAAACCAACAGTTTGTTTCCACGGGCGAAACGCAGAAAACGGATAATAAAAAACGTGACGAGAATATTTGCCGATTATAATCGTTTCGAGTTGCCGGAAGTTTTCCGTGTAGGACATATTCCTTAGAGTGTAGACCACGCGGATGTATTATTATTATTATACGGCGTAGGTATCGCCGATTTTTCGGTCGCGTGTAATTGAAATATTTTGAGAGTTCCGATTCGAAAGATTGAAGTTTCGGTACGTTTCCGAACCACGCTGACTGCTGCAGTCAGACCTTAGTACGACCTTTTATACAACGACGAGTAAAGAGTACATATTATTACATTGAGATACTTTTCATAAACTCTTCGTGTCCGCCGAATCGTCTGCTGTATCAGCTGCAGCAGTTTCGTCGAAGTTTACGAAACGAAGGAGAAATCGCGCGTTTTGTATTTCGTGAGCACGCATGGTCGTCGTCGACTCTTCGACAGAGTGTATTGAAAATCAAGAAAAAAACAACGTGTATTTTTTCGAAAAATTGATAGTCGTTTACCACAAGTGTTCGAATAACGTAGTATAGTCAACACGATTATAAATGTACGTAAATTAGTTAGGTGTATAAATACTTCATAGTGTAAGTTTTTTGGAAAAAATAGACCCGACAGAACGTGTTATGGGATTATAGGTGTGTTCTTTGTGTCGATTTTTATCGCAGGTCGTTTTATCAACTATTTGCTCACAAAATACGGAAAAACGCGTGTCAGAGACGAAGCTTAATAAATAATATTTAGTCCTCTTCAGAACCGAAACGGAAATTCGTAAACGTTTTCAATACAAAAACCGCTAAACACGATAATTATTTATAAAAGCGTAAAGAACTGTAAATCTAGCGGTGTCCACTATGAAAAAAAATAGATATGTGTAAATTCGAACGAATCTTTTATACTGTCCCATTGTAAAAACAATTATCGTGTCTGCAACTCGTATTATAACATTATTCCTAACATGACAATATTATATTTTCGTTGTTTTTTAACATTCTATATTAATTGAACATTTATAATTTCGATTGTTTTTGGTTGTTAAATAAAAAATTGCACGCGTCACAGCAGTTTTAACCTGCAGCGGTTTAAAAACGTTTTGAACAGAAATATACCATATAGTACGTTAAAACGTTCGAGTAACGTAGGCACTTGTGTACGTTGTATTTTTTTCGGATAATCTCGTTTTAAACAAACCGTGTCATATTTTTTTTCGACACGTTTCATACCTTTCGGTGTTATTTTATTATTTATACGCAAACAACTACTATCGTCTACTATGTGTGTGTGTGATACATAATAATATATCGTTATACGATATCGTACCAAACGAAAGTTTCACTGCGGAGCTTACTTTTAAGCATAACACGACGAAATTCACTGCGAGCGCGCGGCTCTGAGGAAAAAAAAGTCCAAATTACCGCAAATGGAAGTCCGTCAATATAATAATAATAATACAGCGGCTCTAAAAACACAATTTCGCATAAAAAGTTCTTCTCGTTTAGCCGTGACTATATAGTACAGTAGGCACCGAAATAGAATCCACGAAAAAAACGCACCATTGCGTAAAACACAACTCGCGGGTCGAAATGTTTATTACACCGCACCAATACTCGCGAGGTTCTCGTTACATTCTTTTCTCGTCGATCGTTTTTTTTTGAAGTAAAATTATTCGAATTTTATCGGTGGGTTTTCGGCACAATCCGACATTGCCGAGTCACGGTTATAATAACGATTCCGTCAAAATACCGCGGTCGTAGCGGTACGGTTGTCGTAGCTGTCGAATACTATCTGGTACGAGAGAAAAAAACCGCAGGTTCTCACGTTTGTATACGACGTATAACGACGACACAATAAGAGGAACGTTTAAACGGAAAAACGAACGTTATTAAAACGAGCGATATTTCGTGCGCATCTACCCCTTTTTTATTTTTTAATAAACGTACGTACGAAAATAAAACATAAAAAAAAAGTGTAATGCACCGGCGTATTAAGCCGCGTGACATAATGCCGCAGAGATTTTAAAAATACGCGCGGGTACCCATTACACAAAGTGCGTAAATAATATGCATAATAATATTCCCTCTGACCCGAGTGCAGTGGCGTTATTGTCAAATTAAATGTTTGAAACGATAATATTATGTACGTAATATTATGTACGTTTGAGAACGACATTGTTTTTTTTCTCATTCGTGTACAATACCGGCGCGTTTAAAATACTACGCAAAAACCTACCACAAACATGTTAGGTTTTGGCATTGTAGTTTCGTACTCAGATTGGCTCAAACGATCGATTTTTGTTTTTGTGTTTCGATCCAAAACGAAAACGCGAAAAATTGCGCTCGACATTAAAAAGCGCGTTATGTTTTAATGTCGGATATCGAACAGAGAGTAACATCGTAGTTTTCAAACTCGTCGATTTCGCGGCCCGTTTTTTAATCTTCTGTTCGAAGTCAGTCCGTATCCGTCCACATTTTTTTTTTTTATTGCATTCATCAACGCCTACGGGTCGTGTCCGATAAATCGCGTAGGTACACCGTTTTTAACGCTAGAAACTTAAGAAATCGCTTTTTTTGGACAATACACGTTCAATAGGTAAAATACATTTGTCCGATACGAGTAAATCGTAGACGCCGCAAAATCGATAATTGTTGTTAGTCGAATTACTGCCAGCTACTTGTAAGATATTCGGTTCGCGCGCGTGCACGGTTATTGTTTTGATCGTTTCACTTTTTGCGACGTTTCACACGCGCACACACAATACCGTTTGAACGGAAATAACAAAAATGAAGTGAATAGTACGTTTAAATTACGAAAAAAAAAAAAAAACGTCCTTTTAAACACAATATAATATAATATACACGTATTTTTTGTTGTAAAAGAATGTAGCTCGGAGACCAAGAGCATGATTTATGGAGGGATTTTTTCAGCGGTGTGCTCGGGTATTTCCTAATATACGGTTGAACTGTATTTCGTTTTTTATTTTTTTTTTAAAGTAATGAACACAAATTTACATAAAACGTACAAATCAGTACAGTGCAATCGATTCTGAATTCGTATTCGCCACGGAGTACGTACCTACGTATTGAAAACCAACATTTTTCGTCGCGTTTGAAGCTTTTCGGGAGTAAAAATTTGTCCGAATTCGCAATAACATACCTTTTGTCAACAGACGCATTTAAACAACAAATCACGGAGGTTATACTCGTACCCCACGCGAGCACGCCCCTGGATTTTTTTTTAAACAGATTCACACACTACACCGTGAAGTTCATTTTTGATGATTTTAATGCGAGTGCCAATCGGAGTTTTTCGGATTTAAGTTTACGCTGTTAAGTTTCAAGTGTAAAAAATCATATGTTAGAATAAAGAGAGCTATTCCGATGAACAGAGAAAAAAAAAAAATCGTTTCTGTTTTCATCACGTTTCTTTCGAAATATTCGTAGAACAATAAATACTTCAACGCGTATCCATAAGTGTTGGTTTCACCTCCAAAACTCTGCAGGTAACTATGAAAGAAATCGGATTTTTTCTCGTGTTTCACATAAGCTTCTCGCTGGGTCCGAATGGGTAGTAGAAACTAGAAAAGTAATATATTATAATAATATCGAATGGTTTGTTGAGTGTACTGCATCAGACCTTTGCAACGGCGAGTAAAGCACAGCTTAACATGATATAAGGTTTGTTTATGATTTCGTTGAGAGAAAATGCATTTCTACCGCACATCAATAAAAGTCATAACCACTCGCTGGCAACAGTTGTTGATTATTTTCTTTAGTTCTAAACCAACTCGGCTAGAGTTTGCAGCTCGACTCGGTTTAGTTCAATTAGTTTCCGACCAAACCGTGAAACGGTTATAAAAATCTATAATGTAAAGTAAGCCGATTAGTACTGGAATTAAAAATGTTTGTTTCAGTCAGACTACAGCAAACGATCAGTTTCGTTGGTAGGTACTCTTTTTGTCGATGAAATCGGATGGTAAACGCGAAAAAGAAAAAAAAGAATTGTAACTAAATCGTGTCCCACGTTTCGTTTGTACAGTCGCAAGTATTGTAAAAAAAAAAAAAAAAAACAATGCGAAATAAATTAAACGCGTTCACGATACGCGCATAAAATGATGTGACGTATTTTTTAAAAAAAACGTATACAAACACAATGGAAGTTTGTCTACCAAAGAATATTACTTTTAAAAGCACTTAACCGAAATGTAAAATTCAAGAATATTTTTGTAAAACGAAATGTACCAAAGGGAGTGTGTTTACTGTGGTTGTAACATCATTATTTTGAACAGTATACATATATATATATATAGTTTACCTACGACTCACACTCGATTTAAAATACGACATGACGTGTTGAATATAACATTATTGTCGTTTGCCGTTGGTCAAATGGACTGTTTTTTGTCTGCAGTGTAAACGACGGAAAACTTGTCGAATCGTTTAACGAGAAAAGAAAAAAAAAACTTTACTAGGACCACACAGTTTCTCGTTATAAATTACTATTTTTTTTCTTTTTTTTTCGTTCCACCGAATTACTCAAAATGTAAATGTACTTTTTTATTTACAGAGTCTTAGCGAAAAAAGTTTTTGTGTAATAAATAAACGAGTCATAAAGCGTGTAACCATTAAAACACGATTATAATGTGCAAAAGGTTTGTGATTTTAATATATATATATATTGTTGTTAATCAAGAGAAGATTCTCTTCGCGTTTGCTTAACCACGCTGTTTTCATTTCTGTTTGATAAAATATTCGAGTTTTAATAAATTATTCGATTAGTTGTAGGTTCCGAGCGAAACCCGAGATGGATCTCTCACGAACCGCCGTGGTAGACAAAAAGAAATATGTAAAAGTAATTTGAATTTGTATTCAAAATAAAACCAAAATCTTTCATAATAACGCATGTCCATATATTTTAACATAATAATATCGTATAGGTGTCGACTCGTCAGACAAACGATTTTATTTTTGATCGTTGAAAATGTTTTTTTTTATCCCAAAATATATATTGGTATGTAATAGGTTTTTTCCATCAGAATATTTAGCATAATATAAGACGCGTGTACTCACCGTTTCAATGTTTTTATATCAAAACAAATATTTATGTTTTTAACATCTTTCAATAGACGAATTTAACCAAAAGCGTGTTTTAATCTGCTTCGTTATCCACCACGTACGAGTCGTGAAAAAATTAATTCAGTCTTGGAAAATCGCGAACGCGTATTTCTCAAAAGCCGACTTTATATAGGTGTCTGGGTAAAAATGTAGGTGTACAGTTTATTTCACGTTATCGAAAGAGCTTTATAAACAAAATTTTTCCTCTTTTCACCCGTCCAGCAAGTATACGTTACGTATATCGGTAGGTAATAAACGGGATCGAGGCTCTTGAAAAAATTGAAAAATTTCAAAAGTCACTTGATCTTTATTACGACGAAAACGTGTTTCGTCTCAAGTTTAACGTTACATCATAACGTATACCTACTTGTTATTTCGTCACTTATACATTCTACATATGCAGTGTTGGAATTTTGAACGTTTTTGAACGATCGTTATTATAACTGTTCTGTCCCTAAACACGTGAATTTCTTATTTCAAATTTTTAGGCCTAGAATTAAAGGTCTTCGTCGTTCGTGATACAACTATGTTTGTATTTTTTCAATTTTCATTTTTAAAAACGGTTCTAAACCGTCGTGGTTATAACGAGAAACGTCGCGTATTAGACATTCGGGAGCGATTAATCATTATTTTAACAATGCGAATCGGTTTTTAGTCGTGGCCAAATTCGATACTTCGACGATTGTGATTTTTACGGCAGGCGTAGAGCCAACACCGATAGCGGTCGAGTTGATTACCCGAACACTGTTTTCGCAAAGTGATTTCGCAAATAAATACGTTTTCATAATTATTTTATGGCCGTTTATCAACACATGGTTTCGATATTTTAATAATAATTTTTTTTTTTTTTTTAAATAGTAAGTTTTCAAAAATTAACTTGTGAAAACACTAACCGTTTTCGGAACGGGACTGTCGAGGTTAAAATCCAGTGCGGCAAAAAAAAACGTTATCTGAACCGAGTTCGGGAGTGCGTTTCACAGACAAATACGATCAGATCGCAATAATTTTGTTCGGCACATTTTCGTGCTCGTGACGTTTTATGTCGGTTGTTTTGTAACTACGACACATTATTTTTAGTCGTCGGTCCAAACGTATATTTTGTCGTTTTTTTCTCTCTCTCTCTCGAAACGCGAAACACGCAGTCCGTGTTCACCTCCACAATTCGCCACGAGTGTGAACAACAAACTTTCAACGTACCTACCTGAATTTATATTTTTTGTACATTAAAAAAAAAATATATATACTTATATATATCTTACGTTCAACGAGTTTCGGAGAAACGCCGAGGCTGTGACGGGCGTCTGCAGCTGTTGTTGGTGGCGAAAAAACTCGAGTTTGAACCTTGCCAAAAGGAGCCGTAAATCGAGAACGTAAATCGCCGGGAACGAGCGAAAGGGGACGGGGCAAAGTGAGAAAAAAAAAATAAAAATTATAGTACCTACAAAGTTTTGACTCGGTTTCTCGCTCCTTCAGCTTTCAGGCTACAGTAGAGAGAGACCGAATTCACTCCGTTTAGCTTTTAAACGATCACCACGTGCACCGGTCACAACTATACACTGTTACGGGGCATGTACAGACGCATGTACAAAAAAAAAAAAAAAACAGGAACCGAAAGTGCACCGAAAAACCGTGAAAAATGCGTAAAGCAGCTAAAAAAATTTCACTGCGAACAAATCAAAAAAAAATGTTTGAATTTTACTCGAAAATCACAAAATATCGATCCGATGAAACAATTTTAAAATCGCATTTGACAAATATTCATGCGAGTATAATAAAATCGAGTAATCTTTTTAGTCGTTCGTTCGTATCCCTATAAGTCGAATAACCAGAAATTCCGCAACAATTGTGTTTTCAAATTATTATTATCTATTATTTTTTTTTTTTTTCGAAATTTTTGTGAAGAAATATCGAAAAAAATACAATATCCACGTATCCCCCGATACACTTCTTAACGCGTTTTATAATATACAACGTAGACGATTTATCAAGTATCGAATTTGTCAAACATATTGGTATTATTAAAAACTTATAAAAAATTATAAACTTTTACGTTTTCGTACTTAAATACAATTTCTTTTTTAAATTACCAGTTCAACGTATCAAAAATAAACGGGAAATCCGTAGTTTCAGTTAAATTGGTTACCGATTTTTAGTTGCCATACGAAACGTCCGTAGATGTACAATAGTTACATTATTTTATATTATCGACATAAAACGTAATCTACGAGATTTAATTAAACGACAGACGCGAATAGAACACTGCGATTGTTAACGACTAGACGTGAAAGAAGTATTTTATGAATTTCTGGTTTCGACTTTCAGTGTATAAAAACGATTTTGCTTATACTGCCGAAAACATTCTCACATTTGTCATTTTTTTAATAGGTGTATCAGCATAATAATTGTTAGTGATTCGTTGTCGTTCACGCTGCGACTCGTGGTCGTCGAGTTCACAACAAACAATAATTTTTGTTTTTTTTTTGACTATATTAATATTGAATAGTGCCAATTTTTGTGACGTGCGGCTAAACATAATTTTTGCCATACGTATAAAAAAAAATCGGTATAACACTGAAACCAAGACCGCGGCGAACAGGACGATATAAACACTTAAGATCGTAACGTTATAGTTTCTTTGCCGCGAACACGTCATAATCCGTTTTGAGTTTTTTTTCACACAACGTAACTAAAAAAGTGTAATAATCTTACCAATCCGGACGTATATTGTTCGGTTAGTCAACTTTTTCACCATCGTGTTTTTCAGTTGTAAAAGTAGAGAAAAAAAAACTTTTGAATTAAAGTAAACACACCTTTAAACCGTCAAAAGTACTTTTTTTTTTTTTTTAAAGGCTAACTGTTGGTATTTTTGATATGCAGAACGGCTCTAAAATAGACCAAGTTCGGAGAGTTCAGTAGCTGGAAACCCCAAATAACGATAGCCCCGTTCAATTATTGTGATTGTTCAGGATTAGAAAGTTAACACTTTTTTTTTTTACCCGTTCGGTCAAGCGAATTGAAAAAACAAAATTTTAAATTAGGTAAAAAGTTGATTTTTTCCATTTATTTAACTAAAAAAAAAAAATTAACTATTTAAAATCATAATAAGAGTTCACAATGGTATGACGTTTAAAATACTACCGCATATTCGCGCGTACGTTCTATATAAATCAATCAACGAAGCCGGCGGGGTCCGACGAAATAACTGTTCGGTGCCATCGCGCAGCTCGTTCTATGCGTAAAAAATTATTCTATTTCGTTCCGAAAACGATAATATAATAATATATATGCGACAACCGAGCATATCGAGCACATATTATGGTTGTTCGAGACCAGTTTCACGGGAAAACTTTTTGTTCGAAGTAGGTATTCCAGACGAAAACACCCCCGTCGGGACGACCCAAACAAAAAGTTTGACTTCGGGTTGAAATGCGTGTGTGTGTTTGTTTCGAAAAAAATTTCGACGCGAGCGATTCATCATAATATTATGTTAACACGGATTGTTTCGAGATTGCTTTTGACGTGTGGTCGAGTTTCATCAAAGGTGAAAAGGAGCGTTATCTAGTTAAAAAGTCGATAATTTTTTAACTTAATTTCCTTTTTTTTTTTTGGTTCTCAACTCATTCGGTTATCGCGTTAATTTAACTTTTCACAGTTAAAACTCAAATATAACTGTTGCAAAGTTAGGTATGTTACTTTCTTTTTTTCAGCCAAAACTAATTTATTGATTTTTTTACTTCGATCATTTATTCTCCTAACTATTTAGATACGACGAACATACTATACTACGGGTTTTATGAACATTTTAGCAAAACGATAATTTCTTTTTGACTTTGCTAAATCTTTTTCATTTTCCGTGTTAATTTATCTAGTTAATTGTTTTCGTCGATAACATTGGGTTTTACGCGTCGCAAAAAGGTCGATTTTTTTACAATATTCTTTATTGCCGATTTGTAACGTTATCAACGTTTATAATACAAATTTTTTTGAAAATATAAAATCGTATCCGTTTTTTTCGGTTTCCAAAACCTTTTGTATACGTATCTATACGTTGATTATATTTATATTTGTCGAACACGACGTTTCGTTACGAATCTTGTTTGTAGTCTATACGAGTTTAACAATTGCAGTCACTTCAATTTATTATACTGCGACTTTGTGAATCCGGACGAACCAGAAGATCTTTGATAAATTCACAAGTGATAACAAAAAGTAGCTGAATATCCAACATCCCTCTGCACATATACGACGCATAAAATCAAATAAAATAGTGAACTGTATCTGTGTGATGTAGGTAGGTCGGTCTCTCTGTTCAAATACAAATATATATATATATAATATAATATTGACAATACGGCACCGACGTTGATATTTTATATACGTTATCAAGTGTTAAAAGAAAAATTCAAAGAGGGTATTTCTGAATAATATTATATTAAAAAAATCCAGCCTAGACGACGTCGGCCGACTCGCAAAAGAATTTTTATACGGCCGCAGCAGCGCGTAAAAAACGCGGTCGCGTTCAATTCGGTCAAACACAATATAATTTCGATTATATGATTTATGACTCGGTTAAATTGAATTTCTCCCGTGACGATGTATTACAACATAATAATACAATACATACGTTTATCGTTTACAGCAGAGCACATTATGTGTTACATTATATATATATTCTTCAAGTTTCGTATTGAGCGCTATTTTAGCCGTATTCGATATTCGATGCGTTCGTTCTCGGGACTTTGTGTTTCGTTCAAACGGTTTTCGCCCTGAAGGTAAAAACAACAAAAACTCGTTTGCGCACACTGTCGTATAAGCCGCGTGAGAAGTGTCGCATACGGATTTTCTGAAGCGACTGAGGATTATAATATTTTTCCAATATTTTCGTTACAAAGACGGTTCTGAACTGGCGATTAAGAATAGAAACTGCACTTTTGGGAGCACCAAATCGTCGTTTTATTTTAACCGCACGAACGCATTCTAGATCGTGCCGTTACACCTATTTGTTTTTAAAAACATCGTATTCGTGTTTCCGCGATTTTCCCGGGGTAAAAGTGATTTTAGCCAACGAGTTAAATTAAAACAGCGAGAACGCTGCAGTTGTTTACGTTTTTGTAAACGACCGCGGTCGTTTAAAATCAATCAAAATATCGTCATAGTTTCAATACACCTGTACATTGTCGCGCGTTCACGAAGAATTTCAGAACGAATTTCGGTACATTGGTCGTAAAATAATATCCTGTTGATTTATGGAACCGCTGAGACCACGTTATTGCGTCGTAATATTCAGCGAGTGACCCTTCAATGGGCCTTTTCCGCCAAAATCAAAATGTCCGTTTCCGCCACAGTCGGTTTTCGCCGAAATCTAATAAGGTACGATTCTCGTTTCCACCAAAGTAGGTGTATTTTCACCTGAAAAGTACTAAATATATCCAGTAGAACACCTATCCATCCTATACGATTACAACGCTCTGGGTCGTTATCAAGTTTTGTGTCCTTAACTTTACTTTTGTTAGCGTCGAGTTTGGTCAATCGTCTCCGAATCAATGCCCGCCCCACATCGATCCACCGCACTTGTTCTTCAGTTATATTTGTTCGCGGTGTCTTTAGCCCCCGATTAAACCTCGTTCTGGATATTTTGAGCGAATCATTAGCCGGTTACATTTTCCAATGACGATACACAATCGGTACTAATCTAGTAATTGATATAAATAATATTGTGCATGGCGAGATAAAACTAAGAATTGTTGCCGTTAACAAAGGTTACTTCGCACCAGGAAAACTATATTCAAATCAAAGTCGTTATCTATAAAATCAAAATCTACCCTTTACTCAAGGGTTACTATCTACGACCAGTTGTGTCTTATGGATGCGGAACGTGGTCGGTTACAAAGGGAGATGAAGAAAAACTTATGACTTTCGAAAGGAAAACACTAAGACGCATTTACGGCCCTATCATTGAAAATAGAGAATACAGAAGAAGAACCAACAATGAAGACTACCAAATATTTTCAAAGCCCAATATCAAGTCCTTTATGAGAGGCAAACGGTTAGAACGGGCGGTGCATGCCTGGAGATCCACTGCTATAGTAAAAGACGTAACGATTGGCACAATTAATGGGAAAAGACCTAGGGGACGAACAAGGCGGAGGTGGATGGACATAGTCAAATCAGACCTCGAAAAATGTGCACCAGGATCAAAATTAGAAGAGTGTGTGGACCGAGATAGATGATGGCATCAAATAGTAGAAGCAGCGGCGAAGATCCTAAATGGGCTGTGGAAACTAAAAAAAATACACAATCGGAAGATAATATAGTTTTGTTGATTTTAATTTTTTATATTCAAGTACTTACCAAAATAATAGTTGATTTAATGAATGTGCAGTTCATAAATTTAAACTCGTCTTGTTTTCAAATAGTTATCATAAAATAATGATAGGTCTTCCAACGCTTCCGGATGTAAGGAAAAAATAATTTATCGCTAAACTATGGGAGTAAGCATATATAACACTTTTGCACGTTAATTTAGCTCAATTGCAGATCATTCCCGAAGCTTTTAGGTATAAATTATTTTTTCCTTTTTTAAATATATTTTTTTATTATATAATATTATTCCGCAATAATAATAATGTACGTTCTTCATTTGAATATCGATCAAGTGTTGTTTATATACTACAGGCATTAAGACATTAGCGGTTTGAAAACAGCGTTAGTGGAGAAACTCTCGACGCGGTGGAATAATTTGAATAAAATAAATATCCCTCACCAAAGTTTAATTTGAAAGTCTCGAGCATTTAAGCCGCCAAAGACGGCAATGTCGAACGAAAAAAATCTAATTTAAACGTTCTGCGTTTTCTTCGACAGAGTTTGGATTTAAAAAAGTAGGAAAAAACGAACGATTTTTTTTTGTCGGTGTTTTGAACGTCCTCGACGATAGTAATTAGACTGCATCGCGGATTATAATTCATTCCGGTTCAGTTACGGGGCCACAGGAAAAATTTTGACAAGGAATGGAAGGAAGGCACAGGAAATAAATGTGCAGGAAAAAATGTGTACGGAATCAGTACAAAAACAACAAAAAATCAAGTTTTACTGTCAGGAAAAAATCTAGATCGGGTACTATCAAAATTAGGAAAATCATTTTAAGAAATGGATTAACGATTTTGCCAAACTGGACGTCTATATTATTTTGGTGAGTTAATTTTTTTTTATTTTTTCTGTCGTATTTTTCAGTTAGGAAACAGTTGAAGAAATATAGTTAAATATCTTTAAACTATCAAAAAAACCGAGAAAAAAAAAATTGAACATTAAATATTTGAACGCAGCTTAGGTGTATCACGACCGTTGGTATTTTTGACGCGCAGAACGGCTCTGAAACGGATGAAATTTAGGGAATTCAGGTTAGGCGAGCCCCAATCGAAATGAATTATTTTTATGAACCGCGTATCGTTCTCAGCTGTGTATTGAACGGCAAAAATTTATCGTTTTTTTTTTTTCGAATTTCCAATGTATCGACACAAAAAATATGTTATTTTAATAAATTTAATAGTTCGTCAATATAATATTATAATACCGCTAACATATTGCAACCGGGGAATGTAAATAATGTAACAAAAACGGAATAAAAATATGAAGAGTCGTTGTTCAATCTGTAGGTTTGAAATAATATAAGATTGATACTATCCAGTTTTAAACTGACAATAAATTTTTCTCGTATTTTCTTTTGAAATTTTCTCCTTATACTTTTTTTTTAAAGAAATTTAAAATGTATATATAATAATAATAATAATTAATAATAATAATAATAATAATAATAAAAAATAATAATAATAATAATTTCATATTCTTACAGATGAACTTGTGAAAGTGACCGTGACGTTAGATTAAAAAATAACTATTTTATTAAGTTAAATAGTTTAACGGAAAACACGAGGTGGTTGTACTGCGAATTAATACTTAACTTTTTCAATTTAATTTTAACTTTTAACGAGTTTACAGCCTCGTCCAATGGTACGACATTTATGGTCAGCTTCAAAAATAAAAAATAAAAAATATATACTTTCTTTTCTGCAAAAAAAACAAAACAAAATGCTCTCTTCTTCGCCCCACGCTGAACATATAGTGGTGATGACTGCCACGACAAGTTTCTAATTGGTTTTCTCCTTTTTCGCGATGGTTTTTCTCGATTCTTGACGTCACGTTGACGCCGCAATTATACGATTACTGTACAAAATGGGACGAATTATAATTTATCACTGTTATAACACCTTTGCACGGCCGCAAATGTCGTCCGACCGTACGATTCGGTTCACGCAAAAAGGGTCCCCTCAGTATTATTATTTTGAGAAAATCAAAACGTATTTCGGGCTCTTTTTTTTCTCTTTTTTTTTTTTACATAAATCCAAAAATCAACAAGCCATTTTCTAGTGAGGCGAATGCCCGCTGGTCCTTTCTCGCACAAAAACGTTGTACACTTCCAAACATTGAAAACCTTATTTCCGCCAGAAATGGCGTTAAGAGGGTGCTTTTTACACGAACTGAAATATCATACACCGTTATCGCGTTTCGCTCGGCGCAGAGAGCGTGAAATCGTTTCTTATCCATTGCCGGTCACGTCGTCTACAGGCTACCGTCAGGGGGGGGGGGGGGAAAGGGGGTGGTTTTTCGGTTTTTCGGACCGACTCGAGTGAATGAATAAAAAAAAATCGCACACAAAAAAAAAAAAACAGAGACGTATTTGTATCATGGGCCTCGTGAAATTTGATAAAAATTGAACATTTCCAATAATCCACAGTAAAACGGGGAAAAAAAAGTTTACATTCAAAGTGTTTTTAATTTTTCGTATCTATCTACGTTCTTTACTCCATGACGTGTTTCTCATCGCGTTATACTACAGTACGTGTGTTTTAGAAATAGATTTTTCATCAGCGACCCCCGGAAAAAGTATCTGGATACCCCTCGAATTCTAGATTATGCCCGAATGAGAAATTCACCGCTCGTACGTTCTGTAATATTTATGTTAGAATATTTTTACTTCCGCTGACAACTCTCAACAAAGATCCACGGCAAGACGCTTTTAAAACACTCGTCGGGTGGGCAGTACTGGATGAAACAATATTTTTATACTTTTTCCCCCAAGAAAAATCATGATCAACGCTATCGTATCACATTTTTTATTATAACGATCGAATCGTTTTTCGTTCCACCGCGGTTTCGCGGGGCTCGCTCGTTTTACCGCCCGTCGTATGAAATTTGTTTTACCCTTGAAAACGGTTTTCTCACATTAATTACACTGTCCGACCGGAACGTTTGAAATCACTTCGACTGGTGTTTCGGAGGCATAAATCAACGAATTTCCCGGTTTAATTTTCGGTTCAAGTGCGCCGGAAGAAGTTTTTTTTGTACGTATCTGAACTTCCCGGAGGTGCTAATTTCGATCTGGGTGCTACGACGTAAGAACTCGGCCGTTTTCACTCCTGTGCCGATACTCAACTATAATTACCCGCGGACTACTAAAATGTATTGATAAGTAAAAATTTATTTAAAAAAAAAAACACAATATCACGGCTCGACACTGAGGACCTGTAAAATGTCTGTTCGTCCTAATCCGGGGCCTGTACACACAACTACATTGTTACCACTAAACACACACGTATCGGCCGTTTTCCTGCGCAAGACCGACGCTGCCGAACACGTTCCGGGGCAGCTTTTTTAACGAAAAATACCGTGCAAACAACAGGTGTATACAAAGCACTTGAAATTTGTTGCACAATACGTCGTGCCTACCTATATAAGTACCATCACGTAGTAACGAACGATTATCCGTTTTTATTGGAGGATTCCATTTCGAAAATTAGCGGGTTTTTTTTGGATTTTTCTCTGGACTCAAACATCTCACAACGAGTTGATTTAAAACGATCATATTAAATGTACGATTTGGGAACGTAGAAATTTCTCGACTGCAGTGTCCGCGCAAAACTATTGATTTTAGCTATCGATATATTATGAATACTGACGAACGATATATTTTGTAAAACAAACTCTCCTCTAAACGAAAACTGCCTTGTTCTAGTCTCTACTGCGCAGTATTCACTATTACTATTATACGACGAATGATTTAATTAACACGTCGATTTGTTGGGAACAGAATGTGTTCATTTAACGTGCTGTCGCTGTACGAGTATTTCGTCGAAAATTTTTCCTCGAGTTTTGTAAAAATCGAAAAAGACCTGAGAATGATTTCAGTAACATATTGCAGCTGGCGATGGAAACAAGGATTGGCGTATGAAAACGAACGCGAAGAAGACGAAAGTCTTACAGACGGTAACATAAGAACAAGAACGTGGATGATGAAACTATAGAACAAGTAGAAGAGTTCGTGTACCTACTTGGGTAGCACGATAAGCTCGGACTGGAAATGCAAAAAAGCGAATACGCCGAGCTAAGGTGGCATTTAATAGGAAAAGAAGTCTTTTCAATTCAAAACGAATTGATCTCGACATCTGAAAGAATCGGCGCGACGGTCTGGAGCATTATAATATGTTGTGTGGATGCGCAACGTGGACCGTTGCAAGAGCAGAGATGTAGAGGCGTTCGAAATGTGGTGCTACAGGAGGATGGAAAAGATAGGTGGGACCGATAGAGTGACTGATGAAAAAGTCGCAGAAAGAGTAGGTGACCGAGAGAAAAGCGATATGGAAGACTATAAGACACAGAGAAATGAAAATTTATACGCCGTTGTCTTACGACACGATGTTGGTTGGCTGTAAGGAAAAATCATAGAGGAAGACCAATATTGCGGTACGTAAGTCGGACAATAGAAAATCGCGGATAGAATTCACATCGAGGGTTGAAGAGTAAGGCTGACGATGGAGAACCACGGAAGTCGCTGCGAACCGATCGTCAGATTGAATAATGCAGAAGAAGAAGAAGAATTGCCTTGTAGATTTCACAGCGGGTAAGTACGCGACCAGCTGTTTTTCGTTTTTCCGTTATCTCCGTTTTCCAAAGAGGACCGTGACTCTGAGGGGGGTTTTTATTTTATGTCTCTGGGGATGTCGACGGGGATCGCATAAACTTTAAAAACTAATGTACGTGGGCGGTTGACGGCGGTCGCGCTCGTAAAACCGTCTCACGTGGTTGTACACGAATAATTCACGAAAATAACGACGACGTTGACAGGCCGCCTAAACAATATTCGCTAAAATTTTTCGTCGGCACAGGTGGCACAGGTAAACTATGAAAAAAGAAATGAACTAAATACAGCTAACGACACTATGACGCGTTGTTATCTTGAAGAACGTGGTAGAAACAGTGGAGAAAACAGCGTTAGTATATGTTAATAATTTTTGCGAAAATACGTGTATTTAGACGTGAAAAAAAAAAAAAAAAATAGTTTCCAATAGAGGAGTTTTGTTCAGTAACGTGCATGTAAATATATTTAAAATGTTATAATAACAGCTGTAGTTTTGTAAATAATTTGCACGTTTTCTTCGCGATCATCCGCGGGTAAAAACTAGTTTTTTTTTTTAGTAACGAGCGTCGAATTTCAAACGACATTTATACTTAATGTTACTGAAGTGCAGAATGCAACTGAACATCTAATCCTCGACAAACTATATAGGCAGTGTATTAGACCTGATAATTTTTAATAAAACACCACTAAGGCGATTTCAATACGTCATCCAATAATTAGTGTATATCAAATATTGAAGTGACGCAGAATTTTTCGACCGAAAAGCCAACAAATTTAATACAGTAAAAATATGTTTTACAGGTTTGTTAACTGGCGTGCTATTGGAACAACGGGTATTATAATAAATGCTAATAAATACGAAGAAATCCAAATAGCGATTGGAGTTTTAGCGTCTAAATATTATACTTGTATAAATTTAGCCGTAAATTAAATTTTACCGGTTTTTAGCGTCGATCGTTTTTCTCGCAAGTCGTTCTCAGAGACCAAAATAAGACACTGAGACAAGCTCGCCGTCCGGTAATAATTATTTCGACCTTTCGATATTCGTTTTTATTTTAAAATCGGATGACGAATAATTGTCGACTCGACCATTTAAATTTTACGATATTTACACGCAGGCATCTCGCAATCGGTCGTACCAACGGTCGATAAAGCTCCTACAGATTTTGTTCGTTTTCCCGTTTGCGTTCTTCTCAACGATTAATAATAATTATTGTTGTTTAGAGAGCTAAAATCGAGTCTGCTATGAACTATACGAGCTGTTATAATCGCCCGTTTTGTTATTTTGACGTGGCGTTTGTTCGCAGGGTTTCGGGAACAAAAAAAAAAAAAAAAACAGGGTAATTTGACGGAGTAGCGACTACGCTTTGGGTGGGTCACTGACGGTTTGAAAGTCGTGGTTCAAACGCGTGTCATTTAATGTTTGGGAGCAACGATAAATCAGTGCATTCGAGAAAACAGTTCTCAGTTATCTTGTAAACGTCATGGTAAAAACCAAATTTAACAAAAAATATACTTAGAAAATAGCTAAAGGAAAAATTTTGTTCGATCTTTAAAAACGTATTAAGTTTATTAATAATACCATTGAAAACGACATGGAGTGATTACGTAGAATAATCTATAGCCGTTCTGACGCCGGATTTTGTGATTTTGCCATTTTTGTCGTATTCAGGCACATAACTCAGAAACCGATCGAAATATCAAAAAACGTTTCGAATAAAATAAACGTTGAAATCCCTACTTTTGTGCGGTATTCAACGTAACGATTGGAACATACTCAATCAACCCCTTATACAAACCTGAAAATTTTAAATTTCTCGCCGTAAAGTTCTCGACTTTTTGTTTGTTTTCGGAGTAAAACTTAAAAAATAAGCAAAATTTCGAAGGAAAAAAACTCGTACCAAAGTACCGCTGGAGTTTGCAGACCATTCGTTAGGCGGCTTTGTAAATCGAAGCGTTCATTCTGTACGGAATCTTTGATCACGAGTATTGAAATTTCAAACTTTTCTCGCGCTGGAGTTCTCCGAAATTCCCAACTTGGTTTTTGGGGTTTAATCAAGCAAAACTTAAAAGAAAAACCTTCAACCAGAGTACCACCGGAGTACCCATATGCCTATCGTTAGAGGTACCTAATCTATAAACCATCGTTTCTACCAAAAAAGTTATCGAAAGAAAAACAAAAAGTTCCTCGTTGACGCTCCGAATCTAAAAAATAGACGAATAAAATTAATCCTCTCTCTCGAAAAAAGAATAAAGACAATAAAACGATGATTCAAGTACACTTTCCGTCATCGTCGGCGCCGGACCCCGAGAACGGTTCAATTATTTATTAGACTGCTGGCTGTTTCGCGTATAGGCTCGTGAGCGCGGGCGACACACGCTGAGCGTCTTGCCACGTGTCTGGACGCGTCGCCGGGGCGTTTTGGCGCAAACCACCTCTCGAACAGAACGAGCGTATACAGGGTGCGATCGAACGAAGGGGTTCGCGATTCCGAGGCGCGACGCGTTTAGTTCTCGAGTGATAACATCCAAAACGATGATCGGAACAAGCCGAAACTCTTGGACAACGTTATTGAAACACATGAGATACTGCGGGTTCGATAAAAGTTTCAAGTGATTTCGAAAATCGTCCGGATTTTAGATATAGAACTAGGAAATTCTCGAAAAAATTACCAGGTCCGCGGACAACTGAATCGTTTTTTTCGAGGGTAATCTCGGATTTTTGTAATATCCACGTCAAAAAGCACTTTACATTCTGTCTCATCCTGTACACCACGCAGTATCTGTTTCGGTCGTCGTTACCATCGATGAAATATTATCGAATCCTCCTCGGGGGGTGCGCAATTCCTCGCAGCCGGACCAGACGCATAATAATGATAGCAATAATATTACCCCACTGTCGGAAGCGCCTCCTCGGAATCCATTATTATTTCAACATGTTATCGGTTGTGTGTGTGTGTGTTTAGCAGGGATGTAAAAATAAAAAATACATTTACTCGCATTGTTCCGGATAATAAATGATAAAGACGCGAGTATATACGCTTTTTCATTTGACAAAAAAAAAAAAAATAAACAGTTTTTCTCGAAAAACGATAAAAACCAAGTTTATTATTGTTTGAAGTGTATGCTTTAAAAAGTGCCAAGAACGCGATTTCAGGCGAAACAATAAATTTGAGCAATACGTTTAGGTGCCTATTCGGTTTCGATAAACCGTATCACGATTATCACGTTTTTAACGTTATTCCTAAATTAACACACCATACGCATTTGAAAAGTCCGTCCAAACAATTGATTTTAATTTTTGAAGTCGTATTACTATAGTAAAATACCGTGATATTTTCAATAAACCAATTGTGAAATCGATTTTTTTTTTCTGTTTTATTAAAAGTTATAACCATCGAAAAGTTGACGTAACACTATTCTATAACTTAATCAACATTTGAGTCGGTTTGTAAGTCGCACAATATATTTGCAATAAGTATTGCGACTGTTTATCGTAGAATTTTTACTGTGCAAATATCGTAAAAAACAAAGTGTTTGGAATAATTTTTTCGTAGAAGATACGATTTCAAACAATTTTCAATTCTTACAATTATAAACGCGTGAACAGAGAGAACGAAGCCTTTTTGCACGCACAGTTTGGTATAGACCGCGTTGTTATAATTAGATAATGTACTCTTAAAAATCGTGCAATTTTTCACGTATTCCATCGGCAAGGACGAATTTACGGTTATTTTTTCGGTTGTTTGTGTCCGTTTTTAAAACGAAATACAATAATAAAATGTACTTGAAGTCCGCGCCCGTTTCGCAGTCAATACTGCGCACTTTTAATGTATAATTATATACATATATATATATATTGAAATACAACTCGAAGACGGAAAACTAACGTTTGCCCGTCGTTTTATATGTTGGTTTATGCGTAAAACAGAAACGTTTTCATCAGCGCGGTCTGATTTACATAGGTATACTGGAATCGATAAGTAGGTAAAGTAAAAATAACAGAGGACGATCGGAACGTAAAAGTTTAGATTTAAATTTTACGAGCGATTGTCCCCCTACCCCGGGGATTTGGAAAACAATTACGGGTTATTAATCATGGCTCGTTGTTATTAATTAAAATGAAGGAAAACGTAAAAAAAATAATATGTACCTAATATAATGGTTCAGCCGGAATCCCGTTTGTTTTGTTTTTAGTCTTGAACAGAGTTCGAGTAAGATTTCTTACGAACAATAATTTCCAAAACGTTTATTTTTTCTTTTGTCAACTGATAAACGTAAAACTATAATAATATAGTTTATCGTTACTTACAATCACGTAGTATCAGTTTTTTTCAATTATTATTTCAACTCGAAAACTTTCCACGGAAAATAAAGTATATTTAAACCACGACTTCTAAACTAGTGACCCGCGTATAGTTCGCTACCACGTCAAACTCTACCCCCGCGCGACCCAGAGAAATCCCGGATTTTTTCGTTTTAAATGCAAATCGTGTAACTATTGGGAACAATGTGAATTGAAAAATGTCCCGTGAAAATCCTGCAACATTGTCGGGCTGATCTCGTAACAGTACAAGTATTATTACTACTTGTCTAGCGGTCTTAAGCATTATGAAATTAATCAACCGCGTTCTCGAGATCTTGTAACACCGACGAGGATACAGCTATATGACTTTACCGAAGAGAAAACGTCGTCTGAAATAATTACTTCCGAACACAAGGGTACAACTGCACGTTCGCCTGTATCGTGGTCGAAGAAAACTGCAGATTATTGAAACTGTTCGCGGGACGGATTGAAAGGAATCGGATTGGTTTTTGATTATAAGGAAAATATCTTTCCGGCGGAAAACGCGCGCGAGTCCAAAAACTTTGAGCCCCTGCCTTTTCGGCTCAACTTGGGGCTTTATAAATTTTCGAATCGAACGTACGGTTCCTCAAATAATAATATACATATAGGTAACCGCGCACGCCCTTTGTTGTCGATCCGATCTAGTAAAACTTTAATAGTAAATAATATCGGGTCGCAATAAAACGAAATTAGTTTTCTTCGAGTCGGGGCGCTGTATACGGACGGAAACTTTTTGCGCTACAGTACGAATGAATGTCATTAACGAACGGACGAAACAAAACTCGGCGTAAGTATATACTTCAAATAGCTGACATCAAACGACTTTTTCTATCGGAAAACAAACCCGAAACCGATAGGAAAGCGTCAAAATAGTCTTAAATCTTACGGCCCCCCAATACGCGGTATGGCTGTGCGAACGATGACGGAAAACACGTCGCGTTCGGTAATTTTTGACATTTAAGTCGACCGAAAAACGAAAAAAAAAAAAAAATTGATTGAAAAACCGAAACGTGGCCGACATCGCAGAATGTTCGCGAACTTTTCAACGGCTCCCGTTAGGTACGTATAACGAGGAAATTCAAAAGGCTGGAAGTTTTTACTTTTTTTTCGTCGACGGAAATAATTGCCGGTGTTCAGAATCGTTCACTTTATCACTAACTTGCCGATCGCAACGTCACATTATTTACTTATAGACTTTTGTCCATCGTCTTGCCTATCTTTTCCGCAAACGTTTCCAATATTAGATATTACATCACATTTTATTTCAAAACGTGTATTTTACAACACTGATTGTGTAAACGCTGTTTTACGTGGTTATTGTAAAACGCTCAACTGCAGTTATTTACGACATCGGTGAATACTCCAAACGTCCGAAGACGAACGTCAAAGACGATCCATGATAACGGCTAGGCGAAAACACATTTAAAATTTTTTATTTTGGATTCCTATGTACTTACTTCTTTTTTGTGTAAACGTGTTGTTTTAAATCATACGCATCAGATTTCAAAACGGATTCAGTGACGTCACTCGGTGTAGTGCAGTAAGGTAACCCCGTTTTGTGAATTTCAAAAGTTGAATGGAAAAAACAAGTTCCAAAGAGAACGTTAGCGCGAGTTTCTCAACTCTGGACAACTACTATCAGTAGGTACCAGAAACGCTCGGTTTTAACAATAATTCAATATGATTTAACTCATCTCATACAGTCGCGGACACGGTTTCCGTTCTGATTTTCTTTTCTACGCACTATTACTATCATGCCGAAAAAATAAAAAAAGTTCAATCCATACACTGCAGTATTAGAAAAACGTTTTTACGGATCGTGACATCAAATATCATTTCACTAACGTTCTAAACGATAAGAAAAAAAAAAAAAAAATGTATAGCTAAATTATTAATTGATTGAAAAGTACCATAATATAGTAAAACAGTACCGCAGGCATAACTCTGCTTTTGTTCGTATAACATGTACGCAGGTACGTCATATTGTGATAGTCGCGCGACGGTCATGAATCAAAACATTGTTTAATTGTTAACGAAATAAAACGAATTAATCAAAGTATCCTACCTATTGTAATATTTGAAAGGTACAGTATAAATTATTGAGGAAAAAAATGAACACTTTATCATCTTCGTTTAATTGTACGTCACATTGTAATCAACTTTTTTTTTTTTTTTTTTTTAGAATAATTTATGGACGTTTATTACATAGATTAAAATGGTAAATTAAAAACCACTAAAAAATGAGGTTTTCAAACGCGATTGATTTATCGCTTTATGAAAGCGTCGAGAAATCCTAAAAACGATCTTTAATAACGTTATTTAAAAAATGTTAAGCTCACTCAATTTGTTTGTAATAGTTTTTTTTTTTGTCGGGAGTTTCAAGTACTGGAGGATTGTTGGCGGGATTCCGTCCCTCCTACTGTTATTTTACGGACGGAAAATGAATTGAAAATTTTAATTTAATTTTATATTATACCGTGTAAAAACAATCATAACGACTATACAAAACAAATGTTAAACGTATATACTATAAAAATAGTTCTACCGTAAAACCGCCATGTTAAATGAAAAGCACTGTCGTGTTATTTCCGCATCGATGACAGAGCAGTGAGAGCACCGTCGATTATTATTTAAATATCATAGGTACTTCGAAACTGAAATAAATAAAATCCGACTTCCGAGTGTGTCTCAAATACCCTTTAACGTTTTATTTTTTTATTGATTTGAATTTAATGATTCAAGCGAGAAATATAATTTTTTTACAATGATTTCTTTTTTTTTTTTACTAACAACTTTTAGTATAGAATAAAGGAATGCTCAAATTTCCAAAAAAAAGGTTTATTGACTCCGGTGTGTGGTACTTCGATCGAAAATTTTTTTGAAATCGTGCTTATTTTTTGAGTTTCACCCCAAAAACCAAAAAAAAACAAAAAATCGAGAATTTTACGTCTAATAGTTTGAAATTTTCAGGTTTGTAACGGCGTGTTCGGCGGGGATAGAATGAGTGCTCTAATCATTTACGTCGAACACCGCATAAAAGTTGGGATTTCGGCTTTAAATTGTGTTTTGTTTGAAACATTTTTTAGTATTTTAATTTTTTTTTTTTTTCCTAGTTAAGTAGGTAATATGTGCCGAATCGCCAAACCCGCCGTCAGAACGACTGTACCAGCTATCGTTATAAAAAATTGTTCCGTGTCGTTGTCAAAGGTCTTACGTACTAAATTAATTCAATACGTTATAAAAGATTGAAAAAAGTTTTCGCCGGGTATTTTTTAATTTTTAAACAATTTTCCCAGTATATGTTTTGTTAAATATGGTCTTTACCGGGACTTGGGCTATAGATAACTGAGCTCGCTCGGAATCGTTTTTTTCTTTCAAACGAAATGGATTTATCGTTGCTTTCAGATATCAAATAACACGGATAAACCGCAACTTTGTTTGCCAAAATGGCACGCCCAAAGCAAGTATAGTCGCTGCTACTGCTCATTTACCGCGGCATCGTTATTTTTTTTATATTTTTATATTTTACTGTTTTACTCGCACGTATGGGATTTATTAATTATTTTTTCGAATAACACAAAAATATTTTTGAGGTCACGAGACAATATAATGTAGTACTATTAACGCGCAACACTGCAGACAGTTATTACACGCGGTCATAATCTTTATTGTTGTTATTGTATATTATCGCGAGGTAAACGCCCGAATCCAAAATAATCGAATTACCATCCACAATTAAATTTCTCCGGTTTTCTGATCCGTGTGCGTATTAAATTTAAACGAATCAAATTATGAAATAATAATTTGTACCACCACGAACGCCGCCACACGATTTGGTGAACTTCCAATTAACATCGACGTATATTATTCGACTGGCTGCTGCGAGCGAATGTAACGAGTGTGGAAACGAGTTTAAACTGCGATATTTCATGTATTATATTTATATTGTAATGGCAAAACCAATCAGACACACGGTCCTATGTTGGATTATACAATACGAGTTGCATTTGAATTCAGTCTAATCGTTGATATTTTATAACCTTAAAATTCCTGTTTGATTTCGTCGTTATAGTAATAGATATACGACGACGAACAACCCGAACGAATTGCGATCAATAAAATTACCATAGGCACGCTGTATAATATAGTAGTAGTTTCACGTATAAGATATCAAAAAGATTCATCGAACCGTCGAGATTATTGGTATAAGTATAAGACGTTACTATTGGTTTGATACGAGAACTGCGTATAAACGAAGAGAGAGAGAGAACACTATTTAGTTCTTGTACTCAAAAAAGTGTCCACAGAAAAGAGAAAAAACATTGTCATTGTATCGTAAGAATCGAAACATTCGCCGTCGCGCTCGGAATCGAAAAACGCGT
The DNA here is from genome assembly GCA_017140985.1 of Hormaphis cornu. Taxonomy (NCBI): domain Eukaryota; kingdom Metazoa; phylum Arthropoda; class Insecta; order Hemiptera; family Hormaphididae; genus Hormaphis; species Hormaphis cornu. The sequence goes on from CM029365.1 coordinate 2,046,650, forward strand.
CGTTCGTACTTACCTACGGGTCGTGTTGCGAATTTTGAAAAATTAAAACCAATACGACTTGATCGAACGAAAAACGCAATACGTTGCGGCGAAACGTTAATTGTGCCGGAGCAAAATATAGGCGATTTCCAGCACATTATTACACTCATTTGAATGCAGGACAGTATTGGCTTCACGGGAGAAGTTCTCCTGTCTCGCCGAATCAACGTAATCGAGTAATTCAAAAAGATTGTAAAGTATAAAATCTGGATTTAAAGTCACACGACGATATCGTTTAAAACTAACAGGAAAAACAAAAAAAAAATCTCGCGTGTAATTCACCTTAAAACTGCAGCAATATTTTTAATCAGACCAAAGCATTGTTAAAAATCATAAAAAAATAATCTTAGAAAATGTTTTGATCTTACAGTAACAAAAAAAAAAATTATTCGAATATTGTGTTGATCTCACGAGACAGGAGAACTTTTCTCGCGATGCGACTATTTTCGGTGAAAAACGGTATGTTAACAGAAACAATATAGGATTTAACCACAAAACGTGTAGCGTTTCCGAGAAAACGAGTGAAAAACACAATAGTGATCGATGTTTGTTCGTAGATAGCTGCAGAGTGAAATAATGCATTTCGCGATTTGCATTCCTTAATATTTACACGTCTGAGTGTTTAAAAGCATCGGAAAGTCTATAATAGACATAAGTTGAACTTTGTAAGTAAGTTTAAATTATAATTTTCAAACATTCAGTTTTTTCTGATATCGTTATGCGTATTAAACTCCCCGAGACATTCAAACGAGATAAACACACTTTAGCACGAACAAAATAAAATTTTTCCGTTCGAATCGTTTCATCGATAAGAACAGCTCCCGGTTTAAAATATATATTTTAATGCGTGAAAAATTGTTATACCAGTGAAATTCCAGTGGAGTTTTACCGAGGTTCTTTTCGCCCTGCAGTGACATTTTCGTTTAACCAATTGAAAATTCGACCGATTCCTCGTTTTAAATATTTCGATGTGTAGGTAAATATGGACACGAAAATACGCGAGAGTATTATCACACGACCGTTCTCTATAATGAAAGAAACCGACCGTTCTTATACCTACGTCCTTGACAATCCTAAATGTTTCTAAATGTTAATTATTTACGTTCTACAGATTTTTTTACTAAATAATAATAATGATAATATTTATTTCATCCAACGAAAGGGCATTACGACGTAATTATTTATAAGACGTTATATACTAGGAGATGGATATCCTCAAAAGCCTAAAATGGCTGTGCGAGAGGTTTTATTTTCTTCACTGTCGGTGGCGGAACTAACGCGACCGAAACTAATTCGTTGACTTTTCGTTTTTACAATTTATTTTCCTAATGACATTTGGGCGAGTTGAATTATACCTCCTATATGGACTTGACGTTTCACGACTTGTGAATATTTTAGCGAGAAATTAACTTTTTTTTTTTTTAATCGAGATAAGTTAATTTTCTATCTCTTGTATACGAATCGTACCGTCTCGTCGTTTTTTCGTTTTTTCGTTGATTACTTCAAACCGAAGGCACAATCGAATCCGCTTAATTTATCGCAGTTAATTTTTTCATCATTCGCTTTTCCTCGACTGCAGTTTACAGAGTTTCCGTGTAGAAAAAGTTTCAGCCTTCGCGTTCTTGAAATGATATTTTACCGGTGGAATCTTCGGCGGGCACGTCTCTAATATCGTGTACACCGTCGTGTACGTTTTATTCCAACTCGTTGTTTGGCGTTATTATGATAACACATTGGTATGACGTGTCGTTATGTCAAAACGTTTCGCGAGAAATTACGCGCGTTCACGCCGTGCGCAGTCGGCGAAAAACGATTTTTTTTTAAAATTTTTCTTATCTTCGTCCTTAGGTGTACCTAACGTTCGTTAGTTACATTGTGTTACAAGGTAGTACAGGGTAGTTTTAACAAAATTTTCGCCACGCGTATTGTTCGCCGATAAGATAAGATAACGGAAAACGAAACCGACGCGATCGAAAAACATGTTTTACACGAAAAAATATCATAATAACAAAGCGTGTATGTAATATTTTAAAAAGACTGAAAGAGTCGATTTCGCGCACGCTTCGCTCATTACGTTGTAATACACAGGTGGTATTAAAAAATATATTTTTATGTATAAAAGAAAAAAAAAACGTACAAAAGTGACGCGTACTTGCGTTGTAAAAGCCGAGAACGGACTGCATTATAACGTAGCGCGTATTTATGGGGAAAATTTCGTTCTCTCCCCCTGCACGACGTCAAATATTTTTAATCAAACTTTACGATACGCCGATAATATATTTTCATCCGTCACAGCTGTTATCCCGGCGATAGTGATATTTTATAAACGAAAAACCCGTTTCGGAAAAACTGTGCAGGGATAAAAAAAAAAAAACGATTACGCAGCGTTTAAATGTACCGTAAAAAACCGTCGAGGCCGGGTAACTTTTTTTGTAACTCGTCAATATTGAAAAGTCGAGCTCAAGGTTGATTTTTAAAAACGTTTAAACTAGGAATCAAAAAAAAAAAATTACTTCACTTTACTCAAAATAAATATTTACAAAGGGCATTGAAAAAAATTAATATTCCGCCAAAACCATTTGAATCGACTTGATTGTACTGTGTAGTAAGTTAACTCAGTTGAAGGGGTTTTTTACTCGATCTCTCTAGAATCCATCTAGAATACACAGAAAGGGTTACACAACACAATAAACTTTTCGATTCGATAATATTTAACAAAGTCGTGTACATGCATATAGACCATTGTACAAACGTATTGCAACACGAAATAGCACATGTGCAACGTGTGACAAAATAATAATCTATAAAGAGCGCTATTCTTTTGACTTATAAAAAAGTTATCGAAAGTTTAAGTACTCGGGAGCAACGTTGAGTACAAAGGTCACAAGGGAAATAAGTATTCGGACAAGTGAAGCTCAGAAAGCGTTCTGACGTATTTTCTTTACGTCCAGAATGTTATCCATGAAAACGAAAGCAAGACTACTTAATATAAGACCGACTTTCGCGTACGGTCGCAAAGTTTGGACGACGACCAAACGGAGAACCTAACCTTTGAAGACGTTTGAACGCGGCGTCTGGAGGAAAACGTGTGTCTTTGATGAAACGACGGGCGGAGGAGAGATACAACAGAGAAGAGCGATACGTTGGAACTAGCGCCAGCGATCAGCTTTTGAGCCGAAGAGTACAATACAGTTGGGTCGCACGTAGTGAAAAGACGAGAGAACTTAAGAGCGGCGTTGGAACGGAAGCCACGCGGACCTAATAAAGGCAGGCCTAGGAAAAGACGGACGTGGTAGAAGAAAACTTCTCGGAATCGGAGGGAGACGACCCGTGATGGAGGCGAGGTGCAGCGATGGCGGCAAAAACTCTTCTAGAGAAACGCCGGGGGAGGAAGAAGACGAGTGCATGGCGCAGCGGGTGTGGAGTTCCCCGCGCGAATCCGCTCGTATTTAATAATGATCCGTCGTTGTTTTCGAACGCGTTTGAGAACCCAAGCCGACCCACCCATTTCGCTACCCCGGGCATTTTTCTTTCGTTTTCGGTGTTTTTATTCTCGTGATATCGTACGTTGGTTACGATGGTTCTCGACGCGCACGCGAGTATCGCGGGTTTACTTACGCCGGCGAGTAAAATCGCGTCCTGCGGACAGACTGACTGACGGTGGCCGAAAAAACGTCGTTTTCTTGTCGCGCGTCGAAGAAATCAAACCGGGGTTTTTTACTATCCGAGATCCGAGTCCTAACCTCAGCTGCATGAAAACTACTACTGACGTTGTACCGCGTCGGAATTCAAAAAGTTTCAAAAAGAAAACGGTCCGAGAGTGGCGGCGACGAGTAGGGGGATTTCCGCGCGATAACGCAAAATCGGCGCAACGGTCAAAAGGAAAAAACCGGTGGACGACGTGTTAAATTTCGTCGTTCGTAGAAATTGTATTTTTTTTTGTTGTTTGTGCCCACCTTACACACAATATTTCGTCGTTTTCCAGCGCACGGGTACGGCGGCGAGGAGCACGGGCCGCGTTTCGTCGTCGAGCCGCCGGTCTCGGTGTTCTTCTCGAACGCCACCGGAGCGCACGTGGAGTGCGCGGCGGAGGGCACGCCGCGGCCGCTGGTCCGCTGGCAGACGGTCCGCGACGGGTCCACGGTCCGCGACGTGGACGGCCTGATGCGCGTGGACGACAACGGCACGCTGGCGTTCATGCCGTTCGCCGAGCACCAGTACGCGCCGGACGTGCACGCGGCCGCGTACCGGTGCGTGGCGCACAGCCGGGCCGGCACGATACTGTCGCGCGCCGTACGAGTCAGAGCCGGTGAGTAAAACTGTGATAACTGTGGTTGGTGGTACTACTTGGTGGTATTTTTAACGTTGACGGCCGGCGGCGAGAACTACTTTTGTGGGCCGCCCCAGGGCTGAACTTCTTTCGTTACGTTACGTATTAGTCGGTGTCCGCTCGAACAGTGTTTTGTTAGTTCGAGAAAAAATAAAACCAGACGTGTTTTACGAAGATTGATAAAAAAGTTTTGGTCCAGTTTTATACGTGTTCCCTCTCGTGGCGAAATCGTCACCGGTCGCGTCGTCCGAGTTTGGTGGTTTTCGGCGGCCAGTTCTTGCTGTACACACCTTGCTAGTACTCGACGATCTCGACACACACACGGCCACGGAGAATGTTTTCAAAATATCGTCCGGGAGGAGGACCTTTTCTCCGCTCCGTTTTCTCCGACGTTTTCGTTTTCGTGCGCATCGACGTTTATCGTGATTATTTTAACAACCCGAGCGCGCACTTCCGAAAATTCCGATCGACGGATGTGTAGCGGCCGGTGCCGACCAAATATTACGCGCGTTTTGACTTCTACGCGGACGCGCGGTCTGCGTGTGTTGTTCAAAACGAGCGAAAATGAGATCGAACACAATATTGTTTACGCGCGCGTATTATATTCGCTCGGAGACGACGGAAAAACGTATTGAATTTGAAATTTTTCCTCCGCGATAGGCCGGGCCCTCCTCCTGCAGGGCGCCCGGACACCCTGCCCCGCCGGCCCTGTTAACAGCCTGTCCACGGATATGGATATTACGAAAATTACGAGGTCGCGGTAGTCCCGTTGTGGGCATCGAGTAAATATAATACGGACATGCCGTTGACATAGCGCAATATTGTATAAACAATTATAATAATCGACTATGATTATTGAACGGCGTCGATCCCTATAGCAGCAGTCTTTGGACGAAAATAATAAACTATAGAGACGGCAGCATAGCGATAAGAATAACTGACATAGTTTATGAACAATAATTTACGTACTATATACGGCACCATGTGTCTATTACGAATATTTTCCGATAGTTCTGCATAAACTAAACTAACGGTCGCCACTTTTTGTGGCGAGGACGAAAAACGTCTGCCAAAATTACTTTTCGTCGGCGTTTGAGAAACAATGCTGTTGACGCCGTTGCTGACGAACGTGTTTTATAAACATCATACCTCGCGATGAAAGTCGGCGGCGTAAAAAATGGTTAGAATTCGGTTCTACATATGCCGGGTCAGTCGAGTAAAAAAGAATTCCGTCATATTTTGTTCTCCTTGATTTCAAAGAAAACCGTTTCGATTGTTATAAAAAATCTGTTCGGCTGAAACAAAATTCGGTTCCCTCTGTTCAGCAGCATGTACAACATAGCACTTAGTATAAAAGTCAACATCGTTATTTCGTTTTAACACGTGTTTAATTCTGTTTTGTTGTAAATTATATTAAGCCGAGACAGATATACAGATATGTATTATCCCGAGTACACGATCGTTTCTAGTAATATAGCAACACGTGACGTGCACCCAGTACTGCTATAGTACTGTAATAATAATATTTTTGATAATGCATTTTTTTTTTTAATTAGTAGGTTTAACAATAATTCTAACATTTAAAATACAAATTTTTATAACGTATTATTATTATAATATATATTTTTAAACGAGGAAAAAAAAATTAACTCAACGTGTCTATAAAGTTAGTTAACTGAAATGATAAACACAAATTTCGTTTGATTGTAAATTACTTTGAAAAAAAAAAAAGTAAAATTAACTTAGTAACAACATTTTAAACTTCTTAACGCCCGCTTTGATTATTGGAACGAAATAAACCGTTAAAATCTGTAAATTAACACTGTATTATATCGTATGATTATTATATTTTTCCGAACCCGGGACATTTCGAATGGCCAAATATTATGTATATATATAGATTATAAAATTTATAAAATTTATAAAATTCAAAAAGAAATAATTATTTAATAATAGTTTCTTTTTGAATTTTTTTCCCGTCAAATAGTTTACGAATTGAAGTAGACGTCATTGAATTAAAAACTCTGAGAATTGTACGGTATACAAAAGTTACCTCTTTTGCTGCAAGTTTTTTTATGCGTTATCGTCTGCTTTTAAAGGTGTAAAATAATGGCCGAACTGGACGCTTGTTTTGTCGTTTTATGTTTATTTTCAAATGATCGGTTATGTCAGCTCGACCTCCGTGACTGACGGAAAATGAGCTCGAACAAATCGTGCATCATAAACGTTACGAATTTTTTTCAAAAACGTGAATTCACTTTGCAATTTTTCTGTAAATCTACATAGACGTTTACCACCACTCCGTGTTGGTGGGGCATTATGTCGTCACCGGAAAAATAGCTCACACCAATTATTAATTTAACCGAAAAAAATATTTTAGTTATTTTACACAAACGGAAACCTGTATACGAGTTGACAGTCGGACAGTCAGACACGACGTGAACTTACGACGTGTACTGAACCACATGGAACCACGGAACAACCAGACGGCTCACTTAATGAGAAAACTATAGTGAAAAATTTTTGGGATACCGTTTGAAAATAATTAAAAATTCTCTTTTGCTACCGAAACTGATTCCGCACGTTTCCGACGTTATCATCATATTCTTCCACGACACGATTATTGTACAGTAAAATAATAATCGACACAATATCTATTGTGTCAACAGGTTGTAGTAATACGGTACCGTTATTATACGTGGTTGTGCAATCAATTATTATCTCAGGCCACGCTGGTATAATAAAGTGAGCTTTTCGGTTATTCCGTGATTAAACTCTAGAGATAACATAGAGATAACCGTAGTAGTGACGTAATGGTTTCGATAACAACCGTTTATGATTATCGGGATAATATTACATTTTTGGGTTTGACCACACAAAGTCCGAATATAAGATACCTTCGTATCGTCGCGCGTATAATCTTGCATTTCGTAATGACGTAGACGTTTTTGTACCGTAATTTTGAAAATCGGTATTTTATCGAGCGAAATTTTCAAACCGGGACAAATAGCTGAAACACTTTTTCGGGACAACGGGACGCTCGGTTGAAAACCGGTAGTGTCCCGGCAAATCCGGCAACCGTACGGGCACCACTTGGTGGTCGTGGGTCGTCCGTCGCTACGAACAGCCGTTGTTTTTGTGCGCGTAAATTATTGGTTCGTGTCTCTTCTGTCTTTTAACAATTTCAGCACGTCAAACAGTGTTTGGTTTTGTCTTCTCGTGTTCGAGTTTGTTGTTTTTTCATTTTAACAATGTACAGTAATATAATGTCGTGCCTATAAAGATCGGGAGAGATTCGACTCCGAAACCGCCGTGCCGAAAAATTCCGTTTTGTCCGGCTGTAGGCCGCTTTTTACCGCGGAAAAGTGAAATCCCGAATGCTACGGGTATTCTACACGCCTAAAACGCCAAGAACGGACTTTTCGAAATTCTTAAGCGTTTTTTTTGAAATGCGTCCTTCAACGCGCCGGTCGAGAAACAGGGTTCCCGCATCCGCGCGTAACTCGGTGCACTTTTTGAATTCAATTAATCTACCAGGCTTTAACCAAATCCCGGGCGACTATAGTCTTTATAATAATAATAATTCGTATCTTTTTGGATTCTCCGCGAAGAACGTACGTCGTTTTTACGCGACGATTTTTTTTTTTTTATACCGTCAACAAAATTTCTACCAGGAAGAGCGTGCACCGATACACGGAGCGCCTAACTTTTGTTTTGATCGAGATGGTATCGATACTATTTAGAACGGATGGTTTTTCTCGATAGTTTTCAAAACGCGACGGGAAAAAACTATCGAAAAATTTGGAGAAAATCGATTAAAACGGCGTTTTTTTCAATTAACGCGTATTTCCCGGTTATTTCTCCACAGTTTCGAAACCGTCGTGGAGTCTCGAAATTCTTAGACGATAATACGACGACGTACCGCATTTGACAAAAAAAAAAACGATCAAAAAGTTTCTTTTCGTTTGAGGCACTTTTGAGGTTTTCCGTTCATAAATGGGTTTTCGGGTTTTCGACCGCTCTTATGGCGGGCTTCTCGGTACTTACGAACTGGTCCGTTTCCGCGGACGGTTACTCGCGAAACGTGTAAAATTCAAAAACGTGTTTCCAACGTCAAAATCTCAACTTTTTCGTAGTCAAAACGCCACCGCGAACCCGAAAATTTCTCAATTTTCGTATCACCGAACAGCGCAAAATTTACCGATTCATCCATCAAACACGCGTATCGTCCAATCACGAGTCTCAAAATTTCAAACTTTTCGCTGTACACTCCGAAATTCCCAATGGGGTTTTTCTTCTTCTGGTTTTTGGGGTTTGAAAAAACCAAAGTACTATCGGAGTCCACGTACCTACCTACCTATCGGCGGAGGTACTGACTTTAAAAATCCGAGCGTTCCTAACTCCAGATAAAATCCTTAGAAAAAAAAAAAATGCCAAATATACACGCCACTTCGGAGGAAAGGGTCTGAGGATACTGGAAGGATACCGGGGAGGAGGATTCCCGCTCGTCGGGGGCACGCGCGATACGGTCGAGAAATGAGGTGGAAAAAATCATTGGACCACGAGTAACGTCCTGGGTAATTCATGAGCCGACACCGCAATAACCGCGAACCCAAGAGACGACGCGTTCGCCGTCGTTTCGAACCTTTTATTCGTGTTTTTCATTTCTATTTATTTTCTTTTCGTTCCGAACACTTTATTTACAATTTTTCTCTCTCTCTCTTCTCGGAGCGAAATGTTTTTCCCCCGTCGCGCGTTTGACGGCTTTCGGGATTCAGACAGCGTTGGGGAATATTTTGTCACGCCTCGTCCGGCGGTTCGAGAAATACGATCGAAATTTTTTTTTCTAGCCAGTATCGGCACGACGCGCGTTAAACTTACGCACACGTTTTGCGAAAACACGGCGAATTCGACGGTTTTTCACCACGTAAACACGACGTATATCTATATAATATATGTAGTTTTATTCGGTTATTTCCGAAAAGAAGAAATACGCTCACCCGGAGTATTCTCGCCCAGGAGTTATTATTATGTGCATGAGGTGCGCGAGCGAAATCGTATTAATTGTATAATTTTCATGAAAAATACTTCGCGTCTGGCGGAATAAAAAGAAAAATAAAGTTATACATAACCATGAAACGAGCGGGACATTAGTAGAAAAACGTGAATCTACTATTTATAATAGTATATAAATTCAACAAAAACAGTCAGTGTTCATAAAGAAGCCGTGTGAAATATAGTCTGTCGTAAAACCTATGCAGTGGTGGTAATGTGTGCAGGTGTTGTTCTTCTGTGGTGTTAAATTTAGAATTGTTGTACCGATTGTTTTCTCGCGCCTGTTTTACGAGGCCAGCGCATTTTTGTGAGTGTGATTTTTAGCGTACCTTGGTACTACCAACATTATACGACACTGGGGTACTGTGGCACGTTATGCGTAGGTATCGTCGAGAAAAGCACTGTCGATTTCAATATTAAAACACGTTTTCTTCGATACTCGGGACATTTAAGTCTTCATACAGTCGCGTGTCGGTGTATGGTATGTTTTGCGTTCATTAAATGCGTTCTCAATTAGCGTATTTTGACTAGTTTGCAGTCTTGAGAGAGCGTCGTACTCCCCCCCAGCCTAACGTCCCATAAGAAATTATTGATTAATTATGTCTTTCTTATTTGGGTGATCTCGGAACACTCTCGTTGTATACAAGTCATTTTTCCAAATGTTCGTCTCACTGACTCTCGATTCGTTCATTCCATTTCCACGTGTTTGAGCACATTTCCACGTCCAAATATTTAAATAATGTTTATTTTCTTACATCGGCAACGTACCTAGTAGGTATTACACACGTGTCAAAATTATAACTATACAATATTATACTTAACGTTACGCGCAGTTTCAAAAAGACAACTTCACGTTCACACGCACCCAAATTCATCCGTCAGTACTTCCTGATCAAAACACTTTCGAGTTGATTTGCGCTGGTATCTAAGTATAGAAGATGGAAGTCGTTACCGAGGGATGAAAAATAGCCAAAAATTATCATCTTCGACCGTTATTATATTATAAAGATTATATTATTAGTGATTGATAAACGCTCAATTAATCGATTATGCCTGACTCGAAATTTTCTCGTCGTGAATCACCGTGTAGAATAGTACATATTTATCAAAAATGACAACAGCTTTGAAAATGAACACCAGCGAACACTTAATAACACAATATTATACATAAGAAAACCATAATTTTCACAAACGTTCGTATATATAATGTAAGAAAACGATCCGAACGTTTGTTGGACAAATTGCTTTTTCGTTTTCGATCGTTCGTTCCGCAAATTATTTTCGTTGTTTTCGAACGAGACGGATGATTCGTTCGTCGTCGTTCGAAATGGACGTTTTTAAAACAGATTTCTACGGTAAAAACCGTCTGGAAAATTCGGTTTTGCGGACGATTTTCGCGTGCCGTGTACTAATTATTATTATTATTAATGCCGCGAAAAGTTCGGGCGAAATCTTTACACGGAAACCGCCGCGACGAACGTCTCGCGCGTAATTAATAATTGCGAAAACGTCCGGAGATCTCGTAAAATATAAAGTCTCGTACCGTCTTTCAGATATGCAATGGATTAAAGTGATCGACGACGATAATATAACTATAACATCGTAATGTATATCGTTTGTAATATTATTATTTTGAAACATTAATAGTGGTAAAACGGATAATACTATATACTTGATGAATCGTTTCACAAGACGGCAACAAATGATCATTTCCTATTGTTAAACTACCTGGTAAAGACAAGTGCTGTTTTAAACACTATTCGTAAACACACTTAGTTTAAATCAGCGCTTGGAAGGAATGGGTTCAAAAGAGCCTTTGATTTCGTTCACCTTTTAGGAACGAACCAGGGACGGATATCTGAAGAAGCGTAATGGGATATCGTTAATTTTTTGGAGGAACGATTTTTTGTCGTTCCTTTTTTTAAGATTTTTACTTACTTTAAATAAGTGAATAACTTTTATTTAGTACGTTTTTCAATTTCTGTCTCGAATTGTATTTTTTCGTCACTTCTTCAGTTACACAGACAGTGGCATGGATTAGCATTACTACAGTGATAGAAGCGCTTAAACATATTATAACTGTTGTAATAAATTAGTACAATTTAGTAGTTTAATATTTTTCGTCTGAATTAATTTTTTTCTCTATATTTCTTCAGGTACGTTTAAGTTTTATTTTCAACTTAAAAATATAATTTATACATGGGTGAAATTTTATTACATTTATTCAAATCTTCTTTACGTACGTTTTCGTACGGACAAATTACACCGATCCGGCGCGATCGAATAATATTAAACTGTGTTTGTACAAACAGTTCACAGTAGGTTTAACAAGTGTGATATTGTTTAATTCGCCGATACATCTGTTGGACGCACAACGGTTTAAGTTAACAGTAGTAGAGTCGACGGATGATGAAAACAAAATAATTAATTAATTAATGAATTTTATTTCAAAATACTCAAAAGTTGTTATTTTTTATTAAAAGTAAACTCTTCTATACTGCACGTTAAGCACCGTGTATAGTTTCAGGGTTGTATATAGGCGAGTGATTCGTTTCACCGTTGGCCGCGAGTTCGATTCATCGAATATTGAAATACCACAAAGCAAACTGCTGCGATTTCTCGCTGGCAACAAATTCGAATTTTAATGAACGTATTTCGAACGAGATCGCAGCAACGCCTTTTTTGCGGTTTTAATTGATTAATCGCGGATATCATCGTCTTTTTTTTTCAAACTTTTATCCGCGTACATAAAGGCTAACGGGTACAAATCGCTCTGTGTACGTTTTATTTTCCGTACCCATTTAACTCGGACCGCGTAAAGCGAGATACTGGTGGAATTTTTGCAACGAGAATTACATTATGCATTTTATAAACGCAAAGTACTCGTGTTTATCCCCTTTAAAATTTCAAATTATACCTACGTATTAACGACCTGTGGACAGTGTAAGGTTTTATTCATTTCGCGGAAGAATTTATGGTTTTATTCTTTTTTTTTTTTAAATATATTTGATTTTCTTGAACAGGAGGGGATTTAGAAGTGTTTGATGGGCACAAAAAACTGCGCTTTGGGTGGCTCACTAGTTTAGAAATTGTGGTATAAACGCATCGTTTAATATCTGAAAGCAACGGATAAATCATTGCCTTCAAAAATAAGATTCGAGCTCAGTTGCCTAGGATACGTCATGTTAAAAACAAATTTAACAATAAAAACGCTTTTATCAAATCCGTATCTTTCCTGTTTCAGTATTATGTAAAAGATTTGGTCCGATCTTCATTTTGATCGAAAAATTCCAAATCGACGTGTAAAACACACGTTTCCCGTAATTGTTTCCCCCTCACGATAAGCGATACACGGCCGCCCGGAATGACGAGTTTAACGACAAAGCAACAGCGTGAAATCGGCTATATACCAAAATCGTGTAAAACCGATTTTCTAAATTTTTTAACCACATAAAACTGTCTTGTTTCGATTGTGCTATAGTGTTGTGACTAAAACATAAAAACTATAGGTTTTATGGAAACTGCGTAAAATTAAAAAAATTCCAAAACTCCCTCAAAAACGATGAAAATCTATTGAAATTTCGGCGCTAAACTCATTAAACACGTTTCTTAATGACGTTGATGAATATCAAGTCGAACGGAAAAAATTTCGACGTTTTTCGTTTTTGGCTCATCGAATACAATGAAAATTTCAATTAACCGCTTCAAATAAAGCGTACCGCATCGGATCAATTGACTATCGATATCTTTCGAGGAGTATCGTGCGTTTGAATGCGAGCATTTTTTCTACTAGGATCGCAGGAAAAAAAAAACACAATTTTAAAAACGTTTTTCGCTGCTGACGCTCAAAATCTAAAAAAAATAAAAATCAGGAATCTGCGAGGCGGACATCGCTGATTCGAGCGGGTCAGTATATACTCGTATATTGGACGGTGTAAGTACGTAATAATGCGCAATCAACGGTTGTGAAAGCGATGGTTGCCTTCGATTCTGAAGCATTTCATTTGCGAATGAGCAGAATGATTCGTGAGTAATATTTTAGCGCGACACTGTTCCTGAAATTTCGACGAGGATGGATGCGATTTTTCGTTCTCGGACGACGACGACGATTGACGGACATCGTTATTTAACAATTACAATTATTGTTGTACCGATAAAAGTGTTCTCGCACGATCGCGTTGTGAAATTTAAACGCCGCGAACCACTTCCCCGGGTCCATTGTTCGCATACGTATTATTCGTATTGTAACACACACTTTTTTGTAATGTACATTTTACGCGTAAACGTCGCACGAGCCCTAACCGAGGACGTCTTTTTTACGTGCGCGCGAACAGTACACGCGAAAATAATGGCGTATTGTTTCGAAAACGGAAAACAATACGAAAATTCTGTTCCCGCGAATCGGCGAAAAAAGAAAACACTTGTTAGATACATACGAGCGTTTATGATATTTACGATTGCGAACGGTTTTCGCGTAAAAATGGTTTTTTTTTTTTTTTTTAGAGCGTCGGCGAAGTACACGTAATGTTTTAACGTTGATGATCTCTTTTTCTAGTGGAGATTTTTTTAACGCGAATAGAAGAGATAACACACAATACTGTTGATCCGAGACGGTGCTTTATACGAAACGTTTTTTTTTCTCGAAATTTCGATTATTCGTCGAGGCGAAAAACGAAAAAAGCCCGAACGTTCCGAGCAGTACGTTCCGTTCGAATTGAAATCTATACGCGTCATTAGAAAAGCGTCTAACGAGTTTACCGCTGAAATTTCAACGGATTTCCATCGTCATATTAAGTGAGTTACGGAACGTTGAAATGTTTGAATTTTACGCAGTTATTATTCTCTCAAAACAACAATTGAGTTATATATATGTATATACGTGTGTGACCGCCGTCAGGTACGTCGCGCGACGCGTGTTTCGATATAGGCGGCGAACGGATTTTTGGTGTTAAAAAACAAAAAAAATAAATAAAAACTCGCTCCGAACCCGACTGCCAACAGTTTATCGTTTTTTTTCTTTTTTTCAAACACACATTTCACGCATTTCCTCCGCTCGATCGAGCGGTTCGTGATGTACTGTTACGCGAGATCTGTTAATACCTATGTATGATGCGACCTCACAAACGCGTAAACTAATGCCCGGGACACGGACCGATCCGTTCCCGTTAATGGAATCTATTAATTTCCCTTGCAGTAGCACGCGATTCAATTTGCTGCGATATCCTTCGACCCTTCTTGAATTATCGTTACCCCCTGCGCGGGCACGGCGCTAGAATGCATTATGCCTCCTCAGGTAGGGGCGAATAAGGGCAGTAATAAATGAATTAGTCGGAGGGCGGTAAAAAAGAAGATTCGGAGTAGCGACCGCGCATCGGGCGGGTCACTAGTTTAGTGTTGTAGCGGTTCTGTTTGACATCTGAAAGCAACGATAAATCATTGCCTCCGAAAATACGATTCTGAGCGAGCTCTGCAGTTGTCTACGTCCTTTTATCGAATCCGTATCTTTCCAAATTCAGTATTATGTCAAAGTTTCGGCCTGGTCCGATCTTTATTTCGGACGTTATGATCAATAAAATCTAAATCGGTGTGAAAAAACCACGTTCCCCGAAACTGTTCCCCCATAAGAAATACACGGCCGCCCGGAATGACGAGTTTTACGACAAAATAACAACGTGAAAACGGCTATAAACCAAAACTGTGCGAACCAATTTTCTAAATTTTTTCACCACATAATATGTAAAACTGTCTTGTTTAGATCTTGCTAAAGTTTTGTGACTAAAACATAAAAACTAGAGGTTTTAATGTGGTAAAATAACTGCGTAAAATTCAAAAAAAGTTTCGTCACTCCCCGAAGAATGATCAAAATCGATTGAAATTTCAACAATAAACTCGCGAAATCGTTTTTAATAGCATGTACGAATTTCAAGTGAAACGGAGCAATTTCAACGTTTTCGTTTTTGGTCCATAACTCCTAAAACAATCAATATTTGAAAGAAACTCGTCAAATAATGTCTTGGGTGGGTTAACGGTGTACCGAAATTTACATGGAAACTGTATATAGTTCTAATAGTTGCGAAAACAAAAAAAAATTCATCAAAATCGTCAAACAATGACATTAAATATCTCGAATAAAAAAACCGACTCGTCGAACCAAAATGCGCTACGTATTAAATCGCTTCAAATTAATTCATACGGTTGTGCACAACTGTGACGTCGAGAATAGAATATTTTCGTCTTGAGTTTTTTTTCTATCGTTTTAAACTTCTTAACTTTTGTCCGATGACAAATGTTCAATGTTTCCCAGTGTGACGGCCAAAGCCTGTGTAATTTACGTTTTTCGTGAAATTTTTCGGGTCCCCAGAGAGATAAAAAAAAAGGTCAAAATGTACCTACATACGCAACACTGTGAAGATTTTTGATAATATTCAACTCTTACCGCGTGACACGTCGCACGCAAGATGAGTATTATCTTTTCTTCGAACCGAACGTTCACGAATTCATACAATAAAAAATTACTTTGAAATTGGAAATGTATATGAAAATTACACATTTTGTACTAATCGAAATAAGACGTTGATGTAGGCTGTGATATTGATTGTAACTGATTATAATTTCTCCCATTTTCTTATAGAAAATTGTGTGGGTTGTTTTATTTATTTTAAGATTGATTACCGAAAAATTTTTGTTACACAACTACCATGATTTATGTTTGAGACATGGAATTAATCATCAAAATAAAAAAAAAAAAACGTATATCATAATAGATCTTAGTTTAATTATTTATTGTTTCTTGGTGTATCATTAAAATAAAAAATAGTGAAATAAAAGTATGACAAGGTCAAATACTATATAATGAGTAGGTACCTATGACAAGTATTCTCACAACTAATAATAGTGTTTTAAAATTCCAATAAATAAAAGTTTTACGATCAATAAAAACTGAGTTATTCAGCTCAAGTTTAAAAGTGTAACATTAGTATAAATAAAATAGCAAAACCTCCAGTAACCCGCATGAACGAGTTTTTGTTACACACTGTCAAACTAAAATTATTTTACAATCGTTATATTATTATCATTAAAAGTATTTCGATATTTATTTATTTTCGTATTATTTTTACTTGTTCAGCTTGTTACGGTGGTGCTCGCAAAAAATAAATTACCGCTTTTCCCAGTGAAAGCATGCAGGAAACATCTAATTCATCATTATTATACATTGCTATTGTTACGAATTTCCGTAAAAAAGAACATAGAATATAATAACTGTACGGCATTGTGTGTTTGAAAACTCCATTATTATGAAAAAAATTAATTTTTTTTTTTTTTTTTTTTTTATCAAACATTTTACAAAAACCGAACTTAGTTTGATTTATAGGAATGAAATGTGCGCGCAGACTGTTCTTAGTAGGAAATATTTCTTTAGGATATTAAATAATAAAATAACAAACATAATATTATTTCTTCGATAGTATTTGATATCAAAAGTAATAAAATCTATATATATAAAAATGAAATGGTGTTCGTTAGCGATCGCATAACTCACGAACGCCTCGACGGATTTGCCTAATTTATTTTTTATTTTGTTCGTCATAGTCCAAGGATGGTTTATAGCACAAAAAATTTCAATTCATTTTCAAGGAAGGTCGCGTAACCA
>CM029365.1:2063824-2079235 GCA_017140985.1 Hormaphis cornu
ACACACACACACACACACACACACACACACACACACACACACACACACACACACACACACACTTTGTTCATTTGGAAAACGGACAGCGTGTGTATTTTACAGCTGATAATGCAGTACAAAGAGCTGAAACACCACCATCCACTACATTGACAAGTTTCTTCAACACCTGCACAACTGATTATTTCGCAAGAACTTGGCTGTACTCAGAAATGCCGCACTACTATACATGGAATCAATCTTCAAAATCTTTCCAAAGGCGGAAACAAGGAACACCAGTTGAAGGTCATCCAAATTTGTTCAAGACAGATGCATTAGGTCGAATTTATACAGTGCATCCCAGCAACGTTGAGTGCTTCTATTTGCGTCTACTGTTAGTGAATGTTCCTGGACCAACATCATTCCAAGATTTGAAAACTGTTCATGGTGAAGTTTGCGCGACATACCGAGAAGCATGTCAAAAGTTACAATTATTGGAAAACGATCAACATTGGGAGTATGCGCTTGCTGATGCAGTACTTTCATCTCATCCACATCAAATCCGAACTTTATTTGCAATCATTATGTCGACATGTTTTCCATCTGATCCAATCATATTGTGGGAAAAATTCAAGGATGATATGGCGGATGACATTTTGCATCGAATTCGTCTTTTGACTTCAAATCCTGAGATGCAAATGACTGTACAAATGCATAATGAAGCGTTAATCCAAATTGAAGATATGTGTCTTATGATGACGAATAAAAGATTGGCACAATTGGGTATGACGTCACCTAATCGTCCTCTGCATGCAGAATTCAATCAAGAATTGCAACGTGAACAGCAATACGACATCAATGAACTGAACGAAAACATCCGCAATAATGTTCCACTGCTGAATCAAGAACAGAAACAGGTCTACAATACAATTATGACAGCAGTCAATGATGAAATTGGTGGAATCTACTTCATTGATGCTCCTGGAGGCACAGGAAAAACTTTTGTGTTGTCCTTTCTTCTATCGACAACACGATCTCAAGGTCACATTGCATTAGCACTTGCATCTTCGGGAATTGCTGCTACGTTGTTGGATGGCGGACGGACGGCACACTCTGCTCTGAAGCTTCCATTGAATTTGCAAATAAACGAAACGCCGACTTGCAACATTTCCAGAACGTGTGCAATGGCTAAAATTTTGCAGCAATGCAAAATTATCATTTGGGATGAATGCACCATGGCACATAAAAGATCATTAGAGGCTTTGGATCGAACACTGCAAGATCTGCGTGGTAATCACAATTTGTTGGGTGGTGCATTACTATTGTTGGCTGGTGACTTTCGACAAACTCTTCCTGTTCTTACAAGATCAACACCTGCAGACGAAATCAACGCGTCTTTGAAATCATCATATCTGTGGCGGTACGTCATCACACTTCGACTGACTTCGAATATGCGCGTTCAGTTGCAGAATGATCAAACAGCGAACTTATTTTCAAAGCAACTCTTGGATATTGGAAATGGAAAAATTGCGGTGGATGTATCGACTGGACTCATTAAATTGCCTGAAAATTTTTTTAATTCAGCTGTTTCAAAATAAGAACTAATTAAGAAAGTATTTCCAAACATCGAACAAAATTACAAAAACCACCTTTGGCTTAGTGAACGAGCTATATTAGCTGCCAAGAACAAAGATGTCAACGATCTCAATGTGATCATCCAGAATGAAATTCCTGGACAAATAATTTCTTACAAATCACTAGACACAGTCATCGATCAAGACGAAGTCGTTAACTATCCAACCGAGTTTTTGAATTCACTGGAATTACCAGGTTTTCCACCTCATAATCTTCAGTTAAAAGTCGGTTCAGTGATAATTATGCTACGCAATATCAATCCACCAAGGCTATGCAACGGAACTCGACTAGCGGTGAAAAAACTTATGAACAATGTGATTGAAGCGACGATTCTCAAAGGAAAGTACAAAGGAGAAGATGTTTTGATTCCAAGAATCCCTATGATATCGAACGATTTACCATTCAATTTCAAGCGCCTTCAGTTTCCCATACGCCTAGCTTTCGCGATGACAATCAACAAAGCCCAAGGACAATCATTGGAAATATGCGGAATAAATTTGGAGTATCCATGTTTTTCTCACGGTCAACTTTACGTCGCTTGCTCACGTGTTGGAAAACCATCAGCTTTATTTATATACGCAAAAGACGGGATAACGAAAAATGTCGTGTATCACAACGCATTGTAATAGTTGAAAATAACAATTTCTAAACTTCAAAACCGCTGGATAAGGAAATCGTAAAAATTACTGATGATGCGTTTCAATCGGACTCAAGTTGGACCATTTACCGGAAAAAATTTTCAATTTGCCATCTCGAAAGAAGAATTAATTAAAAATATATTTCCTAACAATATTGAATATAATTTATTTTTTAATTTACATTTTTTTAGTATACCAATTTCAATTAATTATTTTGATTTTCTAATATGTATTTTAAAATTGAAATTTTTAAATGAAGATGATAAAAATCTGTGATTGTTATTTAGTTCCACATTTTGATCCGATGTAAAAATGAAAGGTACAGAATACAAAATTATAATTATGAAATTCATAGAAATCTATTTTAAAATTGTCAAGCAGTGAAGATACTAATTTTGCTAAAAAGTAATGAAATGCGCAGCGAAGCGCGCCGGGTCCGCTAGTCACTTAATACAAATTTATGTTTTGAAAATCAATAATTATATCACTCTGAATGCCAAAAACGCATGAATGTACTTTGTAATATTTTAAAAGTTGTAACGTATAACACGGCGTTACGCATAGGCAAAACTGGTACATAGCTGTTCGTAACGCGCGCGATATTTTATACCATCGAGAGGGGTTTTTATCATATTAATATAGTCACATAAAATTCTAGATATTTTTAAATTCAGAGTGCAGCAAAGAATGTGTTAGTTTTTACATCGCGAGTACTTGAATACTAAGTTCATATAGTTTTTTTTTTTTGGAGTTTGGAACGCGAACTTGCAGTGAGTGAACACTTACCCACACATTTTATACCTACATTTTGTCGCGAACGATCCGTAAACATGTTATGCACACGTCATACACTATGCTTACAAACGATCTATAAACAAAAATCTAATAAGATACTTCGATACGCGTCTGTACAACGATTCGAACGTGTTATAACATTAACCGCATCGTCTAATTCGATTTCTTTTTTCTTTTTTTCTTACAGATTTCAAAACACCGTTTATATCGGAAATAATAATTGTCGTAACTGTCGCGCGCACCATAAAACTCTGCGCCGGAAGATAAGCTTACGAAATTGTGTGTTCGTTTAACTTTATAAGCTCTGTCGGAAGTCGCGTAATGTAATCCGGTTAGTTAGTTAGTGTGTGTGTGTGCATAGAAACAAATGTTTATTTTACGTAAGTTTTATAAGTTATGTTCGAAAGCCGACCATATAGTATAGTTAAACGATGTACTCGGTAAAATTTTAATCTTGTTTTGCGATCTATACGCTTAGTTTAAAAACAAAATGTGACGCATTGATCAGTTTTTAGCTTTCTGCGCGATAAAAATTACGAACATTCGCGGTACTTTGGGAAAGTATACAATACGGTATAATTATATTGTTCTCGAAACTGCGGTTTTTGGGAATACGGCATTTAAACTGATCTCTAACAGTAGGTACGCATTTCACGTTTTGATTTCATTAAAAAAAAAAAAAAAACTGTACAGTTTATGACATGCGAAATGTTTGCGTTCAGAATTTTTTTTTCAATATTCAATACCGTTTGAATTACGATAGTGCAATAGCGGTTTACAGCTGCTACATACGGCTGTTAAAATAATAGTGTTCCATCCGAAAACAATTTGCATTTTGAAGCCCAACGAGGTTAAAATTAACCGTCACGTGTCCCGGAATCGTTTCGTTAGTCGATCATAACGTTGTTAGCGCTTTAAGTCGCACTATTTTTGAGCGATTCGATTATTTGATGATAATGAACACGATATCGCGGCACAATTTACTGCAAAAGTATCTTTTACGATTATTCTTCGATTTTATCGGCGAACCCCGCAACACATTAAAATGGTCGGGAAACCTGGAACAAGATTTGCCCTTCAGTCCACTTGACGACCGCCATATGGTATAGGTGCTACAAACATTTTATAATGTATTGACTTAAATCAAATTATTGACGTTTCCGAATTTTCTTGTTAGTTTAAAAAGCTTCGCGAGCAGAACGCGAGTCGGTTAAGACACTAACGAATACGATTGTAAAAAAAAAAAAAAAAACGAATTTACTCGTTCGATAAAGTAATATAACGTAGTGTAAAATCACGACTGGGCAAGTTAACAACTTGTTTCAATACTCAGATAAATTGGACTCGGGTAGCGGCTACGTTGAATTTTTCTACGATCCAAAAATAAGAAAATAAAAATGTATTTTTTAGATTCTGAGCGCAGTGAAGAATGTGTGTTTTTTTTTTTTCGTAAACAACTTTAAGAGTGGTGAAAATGCTCCGATTTATACAGTCGAGTATTTACATTGATCTGCCCATGATTCCAATACGACGATACGCGGAACCCTTTCGAATACGACCGGACGTGTTCGAGTGGCGTTTTAGTGTGAGTACCGATAAATCGTTCGTTTAGAGTATACTCTTATCGTCCCACACAAAGAAGGGCAGGAATAAACGAAATCCATGTGCCCGACCATTTTCTAAGAGTGCGACCATCGAACTCATGCGACTGGATGCGTAATGGAAGACTTTTAAAGATGTTTTATCGTCTTAGCAACGATTACATTTCCAATACCAAAGTGGCTAAGCCGAATGACGCATCGAATCGCTGTTGTGCCGTTTCCGCCAAAGTATAAACGTATCTACATTATTCCATTCCCCGACGGCAAAATCAATGAACGATCAAATATCAAAATGATATCGCGAACACTGAATGTAACGTAATTTTTATCAGATCCAGGGTTTGTTTTCTGGGTGGGTCCGATCGGTGAAAAATTCCGCGGTCCAAATCGATTCGCTCGAATTCTCTCAGTAGTAGGGCAAAAGAAGATGATTAAATAACGGGCACTCTCCCCGAACCGAGGTCTCGATCCATACACCGATTCGCCTTTTCTCATAACGAAACGCATATTATTATCGTGTACAAAATTTTATTTAGCGATAAATACCTAAATATGCATACCCTTAACTTTATTCGTTTGTTGCGTACGGGTCGGGGCGGAGTTCACTCGTCCAGCTACGAAAATGTCGAAACACAATCAAAATCGAAAAGACGAATTGACGAGGAGACTCGACCAAACAACTAATATGTCCTCAATCGGTTATTGTATCAAAAACAATCGCTGCTCAAAAACATTTTATCCCCCGTACAGCACGAGGTCAACACGCGAGGTGTGCAGCTTTTGTGTTGAAACTGGCTAAAAAAAAAAACGGGGCTTCGAGTAATTCCTAGCAACTCAAATATTCAATTTAACGTCTGCTCGGGGATCAAATGTCTTAACCTCGCATGTTCAAAAAGTATACGCTGGCCCCGATACGAACACGATGAGAAAAAATATGTGTTGTACCCATGTGAAAACGAATAGGTCCGCGAACTCGAAGTCATATTAACTCAAAACGATGTTTTACAGTTTTTAAATGTTTGCCAGCTGAGCGCGGCAACGCCTGGGCGACCGATTCAAATGAAAATCTGATAAATATGATGCATATTAGCTGTAATTTGTCTCTCGCCGCCGACGGTTCCGCAGAGACATTTTGAAAGGAAAAATTTTCACCCGACCGAACGTCGGCGGCGGTCCCTCCATCCGTCCCTCCACGAACACGCCGCCGATTCTTACCGCAAATCACCTGCGCGGGACGACCAAACTGGATTTTTAGTCAAAGGCCCGCGTAACGTCCGCGAGACGGTTAATCGCGTTCCCGAAAGCTGTTTGTAACGACGTTCTGTAACGTGACGGACTTTTTCGGCGGATTTCTTCGAACAGGACGTCGCGACTTAGCTAGGGCGATTTGTTTTTTGACAATCTCCAGGAGGAATTCGCCGTCGACAATATCGGTTTTCTAGAAGCGCCACGTCGCTTACCGGATAACAGTGCCTACGACGGTCTATTTCAGTGACTCTCAACCTGTGGTCCGCGGACCA
The DNA here is from genome assembly GCA_017140985.1 of Hormaphis cornu. Classification (NCBI taxonomy): domain Eukaryota; kingdom Metazoa; phylum Arthropoda; class Insecta; order Hemiptera; family Hormaphididae; genus Hormaphis; species Hormaphis cornu. The sequence continues at coordinate 2,069,990 of CM029365.1, forward strand.
CCTGTGGTCCGCGAACGGTTTTCATGTGGTCCGCGAAGTGAACAGTCACAAAATAATCAATTTAAATCTTGGCTCTTGAGACGTAAATTAATACGTCTGCCTATTTTTTTTTTTTAGCTCAAAACGTTTACAGTATTGTGTCGACCAGAAGCAGACGACCAAACGCGCCTGAACACAGGTTAATTCACCTCAATCTTCCGCGTATTTTCCCTCCCGCGCCGAATAGTTAGTTCCGTTATCTTCGTATAGTTTCGGCCGCTGTCGGCGTTTAGTTTCGGCGCTGACTGTTAGTCAGCTCTGAGTCACTACTCAGTGACTCAGTGCTGAATCAACTATCAAGTGATGGGCGTGCGTGTTTTTTGCTCGGTGATTGTAGTTTACTAAAATGAGCAAACAGATGAAACTTTCGGGTTTTTTTAAGAAGACGGATAGTGAGAACGTTAAAGCAGGATGTTCTACCAGTAATATTGCCAGTGATAGCACAATATTAACTCAAACTGGTCCTAAAAGAAAGGCTGCTAACCGTAAGTACAGTCCCGACTACATAGCATGTGGATTTACATTCATTGAAGAATTAGGTGTTCAGTTACCTCAATGTGTAATTTGTGCGGAGGTTTTAAGTAATGAGGCAATGAAGCCGGCAAAATTAACTAGACACTTTGAAACAAAGCATAAAAATTTTACAGGAAAACATGTAGATTTCTTTAAGAGGGAGGAGACGGAACTAAAATCGTCAAAAAATATCCTTAAGTCATACTCAACTTATGATAAAGTTACTTTGAAGGCATCATATCAACTTTCACTTAGAATCGCAAAAACCAAAAAACCCTTTACTGTTGGTGAGGAATTAGTTTTACCATGTATCGTAGATGCAACTAAAGCAATTTTAGGTGATAAATACGCTAAACAAATGCAAAATATTCCTCTTTCCAATGACACCGTTAGTAGGAGAATTGAAGATATGGCATCAGATGTTGAAACCCAACTTCTAAAGAAAATTCATTCCTCAAAGATTTTTGCTGTACAACTTGATGAATCTACAGATAATACCAATAAAGCTATTCTTCTTGTTTATATACGATTCATAGATAAACACAACAAAAAATTATCTGAGGAATTCCTGACCTCGATTGAGTTGCAAGGTAACACAACTGGAAAAGACATTTTTAAAGCCATTGACGGATATTTCACACTCAAAAATCTTTCTTGGAAACACTGCTTAGGACTTTGCACTGATGGTGCCGCGGCAATGACAGGTCACAAAACAGGCTTGCCAAGTTTAGTAAGGAAAGAAGGAAACAGTGATATTGTTTTAACACACTGTATTATTCATCGCGAAATGCTTGCTGCCAAAAGATTAAGTCCCGACCTAAACAAGGTTTTGACTACTGTGGTAAAGGCCGTGAACTTTATAAAAAGTAATGCTCTTAATTCGAGTTTGTTTGCTTTGTTATGCGGGGACATGGGATCCATTCATTCCAATCTCCTTCTACATACCGAAGTTCGGTGGCTGTCCAGGAGCCGGGTTTTAGCCAGATTTTATGAACTTCGAGAAGAAGTATGTATGTATCTTGATGGAAAAAAACCTGATTTAGCGGAAACACTGCGTGACGGAGAATTTATGGCCCAGTTAGCTTTTTTGGCAAATATTTTTGAACAGCTCAACATATTGAATCTAGGCCTGCAGGGACCATCTAAAACCGCATTTGACCTTTGGAAAAAAATTGATTCATTTAAGAAAAAATTGTTGCTATGGGAGTCCGAAGCTGCAAAAGGATCGTTTGAAATGTTCAACTTGTTTTCAGATTTTATCTCTGAAAATGAAGGCTTAAATGAGGATGTTTTACATTCACTGGTTAAGTCCTACATTAAATCACTTCAAGATTACTTTGAGAAGTACTTCCCTGCTGATACAGATGTGAGGAAAAAGAATCTGTGGGTGATTGATCCCTTTTTAGCTACCCACGATAATAATCTGTCTATTCAGGAAAATGAACAGCTTATTGAAATTTCATCCGATGATCATTTAAAAGTGATAAAATCTCACTGCGAAAATGTTGCAGATTTTTGGATAGGATTACTTGATGAAAGTCCACTGCTAAGTGAAAAAGCTTTGGAACTTCTTCTTCCTTTTCATTCCACTTATCTCTGTGAGGCAGCATTCTCAACATTATGTGTCATCAAGAATAAACACAGAAATAGGTTGCTAAATTTGAATGCTCCTATGAGACTGGCGTTAACTTCTTTCGAGCCAAATATTGAGAAACTTTCAAGTGAGAAGCAAGACCAAGGGAGTCATTAACGTCATAATTTGGCGCTATCTATGACTTTTTATTTTGTTTTTTATATTTCTTTTGTCTTTCACTATGTATTTTCTTTTTTTGTTTTGTAAATAATAAATTCATTAGTAAAACTTCAGTGTTCATCTCATTTTACCTATTATTGGAAAATATTAATAATAATATCTAAGTGGTCCGCCAAGAATTCTGAAAGGTACAAGTGGTCCTCAGTGGTGAAAAGGTTGAGAACCACTGGTCTATTTCAATAATTTACGTCGATAATTTCAAAGCGTTCGCGTTTTCGTGGCACGGACTTTCACCACGTCCGTTCAGAACCACCCCACGCGCCGATACGTTATTTTTCCGTCGCGTTCTTCGCGAATTTCGGGAAAAACGCGTAAGTATAACACGGTTTAGATGATGCGAAACGATTTTAATTCATCGTACGATGTCACTTTTATCCGGATAAAAAAAACAGAGAAATATTTAAAAAAGCCAAAAAAAAACGAAAAAAAAAAAATCACTCGGTTGTTATCTTAACGTTCTGATCGTGTGAGGAATTTTAAAATACACAAACGATTTATAATAATCCACGACTGCAGTGTTTTTCCTACGTGAATATATCCGTTGATACACTAAATACAGTGTGCACGTTGCTTACGCTAATTTTATCTTTCACGTTTATCCGCATTTATGTACGAGATTATTTAACCGCGAGTAACGGCAATGAACTCGAAACGAGCCGGAAGAATCTCCAGCCAGACAACGGTCGGGCGCGTCAGTGAAACCGAAGCGACCGCGAAGAACAATAGAGTCGATGCGAAAAACCAATTTTATTTTACTTATAAACGTTGTAAAAAAAATGAAGCGTTTGATGTAACTTATGTTTACTGAAAAGATTCATATCGTATTCGCCCACAGCTCGGTACGGCAGGAAAACAGGACCATTGAACACTGGCACTCCGAACAAATATTAGCCGAACAAAAATTAAGAAAACACGCTTTTTTTTTCTCGAGGATTAACCGGGACGACGCGAACGGTGTCGTCTCCGATTACGTTTTAGACGGTTTTAGATTTTCAACGATTTTCCGGACACGATAAAAATATACCGACCAGACAAAAAACGCGTCACACGCCCACGAATAGTGTGCAGAGCGGTAACGATGTTTCTCCTAGTTTTCAAACCGATTTCGCCTCGTTTTTCCTACAATCGTGTACGTGCGGAATTATTTTCATACTTTTGGGGCACTGTTTGCGTCACCTGAGAACACTCCGGAACACTCTAGAATACAAAATATTATACATTTGGGAAAAACACTTTTTCGTCGAACGTGCCATTTTTTTCGGTACTACCTTCACGCGATACACAATGAAGTTTCCACCTACTGTTTGTTACCACGCGTCTTATCGAGTTGTTCGGTTTGGGAATGTTTTTTGTTGTAAAACACAAAAAGCGAATCATTTGAAAGTCTATACAAATCAATTTCCGTATAGGAGGATGGATTTTATAATATTATGTACTTGGGACGCTTTCAAACACGAGTGTTCGTTTCGAAAATATCTAAAACCTGCAGTTTACTGTGCGCATAGTCGCGGAAACGTTTCAAATGTTTTCATTTTAAAACGCTGAATTGTACGATATATACGGTTATAACGTTTTTTGTGTTACGAAGCGTAATTTTACGAATTTTCCATATCGACATTCAAAATGATTTTCATAAACAAATCCGACACGTAACATGGATACGTTATATAGGTTTCTGGTGTCCCATATATTACAACAGCGCTTTTTCATCCCTCTAGTGCGAATTCACGCCGACCCGAACACTACAGCAGCAAACCCGAACGATCAATACGTTTTAGATTCTGCAGGGTGAAACGAAGAATGTATTTTTGTTTTCACACGATGTGTGTTTTTAATTTTTTTTATCACCATGTACAATCTCACGATAACCTCTTCAATAATGCTCCGATTTTGAACGTCAATAATCGTCGTTGGACAATATGCGAACACAGATGGTACTTTTTGAATGGTCTTGAGCGTCTAGAAAATTAAAAAGAAACAACCGAGCAAAATTGAGGAAAAACTTTAAGAAATACGGCAAACGTGTTCTTGAAATAATCGATTTGGATTTTTGCCGTACCATCCACAATAGTGATCGGAACAAGCCAAAAAAATTTACGTAATAAACGTTTAATTTTCCACAAAAGATTTTTCATATTTTAATACACGGTTCCAATCGTGTAAACGCGTATTATGCTTCTACGAAAATTTCGAAAACCCGCAATTTTTATACTCGGTTGTTTGGAAACTTTTCGAAAATTAGCCATACCCGTGATTTTCCGAAAAAATTCGTGACTCGCACAAAAATCTGTGATTTGAAAACGTGTGAAACGACATTCGAATAAAAACGTCCGCGTTTTAGATTCCGAAAGCGTATTAAAAAAAGTATCGAAAAACCGCGTTATTTTGACATTTGAAATACGATACTCTCACGACGACGGAATCGAGTGTCTAAACGATTACGACAGTTTTAAACTCTCGCGCCCTACAATACGAGATCCTACTACGGTTATCGCACGACGTTTATAGCGTCGTTTTTTTTGTCGAGCTCGTCGTCGTTATTTTCGCAAGCAACCGTCGATCGCTCTACGGATTTGACCCGACTACAACGTACGAATCTTCCGAAACACAGCCGCAGTGACCCAAAACAGCATCCGATGTTTTTTGCCGATTTTTTTCGTTTTTTTCACATTTTCCGCGAATCTCGGCCGATGTATATAGTATTCGCCGTCTCGGAATAACGGCTACGACGCCTCTGATAATAATAATATTCGCAGACGAGACCGATCTTCCCGATCGGCCCGTCGGCAGTGTATCATTGCTGCTACTATTATTACATTATCGTTACGTCCGCCGAGCCGCTCGTATATTATCTATACGCGTTCTGCCGCGAAACAATTTCGACTACCGGGTGCCCGCCGGCCGACTTACCGTTCAGAAATCACGAATATCGCGTAGTGTCGGTTACAAAAAAAACCGAAAGTGATTTCGAACCGTGGCACGCTTCTAATTACACGCAGTTGGCATATGGTATACCTGAAGTTTAAAAGTTGTAAAAAAAAAAAACGTTAGAGGGTCGAATTGGAAGTAACGGGGGGAAGCGTAGTTGGAAGATCTCGGAAGACTCGGTACGAACAATCGAATCGCCGGATTCGGCTCAGAAAACAATCGAAATATGCCGCAAACAAAACTAAATTTGAAATTCTCGCGTGGTGCTAACGTAACGATATTGGTGGAGCAGCACTCCTTCTACACACGAAAACGTCAACCCGAAAAGTTCGAATTTTTCGCCGTAAAGTTCTCGGTTTTTGGTGTAAAACTCGAAAATTAAGGAAAATTTCAAAAAAACGAAAAGTTGTTGATGGCAAAAAAAATAACGTAATCGTAAAAACATCCTCGCTCAATAATAATAATTTTTATTCGGAAAATTTATCGAATACGAACGAACGCCCCTAAATTTTCTAACCCTCTGACGGATAAGTTGACTCGTTTTAGGTTGGGCGAGCCTTATACTAGTTATGTTAAAATAAAACGATTGAAAAAAAATAGTAATCGCGTGCGAAATCTCGACGTAAATATAAAATTACGTTACACGTGTATTCAAAAACTAACGAAAAGATTAACACTTTGAACACGTATACAACGTACAATCTTCTGGTCCAATATTAATGGGGCGATTGAATTTCAAACGACTCGTTACCACTTAGCGGGTCCGTACATTTTCTTTTTCCTCGTATCACGATTGGGTAATTTTACTAGGTTAGGTAAACGGCAATAGTGTAATCGATTTACGCGCGTTGTTTCTATAGATCATTCGAATCGAACATTTTTTTCGAAAACTGTCGTAGTAGTGAGACACACAGAACATATTTTTTTAACGAGTCAATATAGTAGCGTTCAGTAACGAAGTATGTAGCAGGTTCGAGTTTTGTGTGAGTGCCGACACTAACATCACAGAATAAATGAAATCTATAATCCGTCGGTTAGGTTAATCGATAAATTTCATTTATTCTGTGCTAACATCACGTGAAACAACAGGATTTACGGGAGACGATATTGCGTCGTACCGATATGTTTCGAGCGACCCTTACCGTTTTCAACATCGCTATTAAGTATTACAATACTGTTGTACTGTAATTTTAGGACACGCTTAGATTTAACGCCGCACCGTTGTCATCAAACCGCGTTATCATATATCAACCAAACGGTCGAATTATACGTTGGCCAGCGAAAGCTTTTTTTTTTTTGAAGATCTTTAGAGATTTATATGAATACGACGTCCGCGTGGCGAGAAAAAATCTAAAGATTTTCAAACGTCTCGTGTCTCCGCTCTCCAAATCCAAGTGCACAGGCGCCCGGTATAAACGATAAACAAATCGCGTCGAAGGTTCTCTGTGGTGGTCGTGTGCCAGCTGCTGCCGAATTCCCGGTGAATAACGCGAAAACGGTCGTACGTAATAATAATAATAATAATGCGTTATTATTATCGCTTTATTATATACTAGTAGTAATAACGGTGTTGGAACGCCGAAAATCGTCCGCCGCAGAGCCGCGCGCACCAGCTGCGGGACGACAATGTCGCTACTTTTATTTTGTTATTATTTTTTCTCCGCCGCGAAAAGTAATCAATCTAATGACGGGTTTTTTTTTTTTTACGCTCTCCGTCATAAGACATAATATTATATCACGCATATCGCCCCGGTGGCAATCGCCATACGGTTTGGTCGATTTTTTTTTTCTTTTCACAAACATACTTTAAAATCTCGTCGGTCGTATCAACGCGATCGGGTCGAATGGTAAAAGACGTATCGGACATATACTGCTACGGAGTGTTTTGGGGGTTTTCGTATCATATACAGTTTGAAAAAAAGAAATTTAATTCTCCGGTCGTCGCGCCGACGTTGATGCGGAAGTTGTGTCGTATTATTCGATTACAATCACGAGTTCGTGTGGAATTTTTCTTGTTATTACTACGGTTTAAGGAGGTTCCCAGAACTTTTTCCCCCCGTGGAGGACCACTTCTCGCTATTCTTTTCTGTTTTTTCTCCGATTTTTATTTAAATCGCGTATTCGGAAGTTTACGATTCGGCTTGCGCGGAATCGTGTTTGCTGCGGTGTAAACAGTTTTGAAATAACCGTTTGTTTTTATACACGCCTTTATTAGTGACACATATTTATTACGTTTTTTAATCGAGTACCTACTAAACGACTGGAAATGAAAATCTGATTACGTAACGTAGAAAAAAAAAAAATTATAATTTTAACGGGACGGGTGACGGACGCTTTGATACAATATTTTCAATATTTCGCTTCAATTTTGTCAGGTTTAACCTGTTCTACCAGTTATTTCCAATCTTTTTTTTTTTTTTGTTTTTCTCAGAAAATCGGCGACCGTGCTAAATCGTGCTCTTTCCGCAAAGTTAGACGAAAATACTACCTATCAAAAACGTTCTTGCGATAATCCAGGATAAATAACGCGACGTATATTGCTCTTTGAAGCCGAAAGTGCTGATATCCGTTTCTAAATTGCACCTCTTCGTTCGTACTTATTCCGATCAGTTCGTCTTGTGACGCGACATCTGATTCTTCAATGCCACCGTATGGGGATCCACTGTGGTATAAGGCATTTCCACTGTCAAATTATCCTCAAATTTAGGATTTTAAAGTCCACGTGAAGGGCATTTAAATGTCGAACGTGAGCGAAAATGTCATTGCAGTTTGTATGTGAAAAATTAGGAAACTGAGAAAATTCGCGCCGCCCGATGTTCTGCTTCATTAAGTTAATAAACTGACAAAATAACAGCTGCAACGATTGATTTTGTTTTTATTTAGATTATCGCCTTGTAACTGCGAGTTAACTGTTCATTAAATTTAGCAAACAGATCTGTTGAATGAGCAATGTTATTGCTTCCTTTAGATTACATTTTCTTTTAAAATAGGATCAGCCAAAAACTGTAAAGTAAATCCCGTCAAACTCGTAAGTCTTTCCACAGCCATCGTACTTCAGTGTAGAGGAGTAATCGATGAAAGTTCTCGTTTCAATTTTCTTCACATAACTGTGCAAATAACCTGGAAATCGCTCCTAATTTTGTTTACTGCATTTATGAATTTAATCGTAGGATTAGATGTAATCTTGCGCTAGGATTTTTAGCGACTAAATGTTGCCGACGGATAACGCAGTGAATTGCAGGTACTTACATGTTGTTTTAATTGACTTATAAAACCACGATAGCGCCCAAACACGGCAGGTGCTCCATGTGTTGCTGCTGATATTATATTTGGGATCGCTTTTTCTTTGAAATAAAACTATTTAAACTTTAAATCGTTAATATTAATTGTGTAGATGTTGAACGTGACTCATTTTATTTTCACGTTATTATTGTACTTTAAAAGAGCGCCATCTAAAGTCGTATTATTTGTTAAAACGTTTAAACGTGCACGCGTATTTATTTTGTTAATTATATATATAAATATACGTTTACGGTTTCAAATACTTCTGTATAGATGCGGAAATAACACTTGATCGAAATGAATTATTCGATTTTTTTGTTTGCCTCGAACACTATTTGTACTGTTAAAAATGTTTATACTTATAATGTTTATGTTTGGTTTGGACGGGTTCGTTTTGTTTTTAAATTTATATCGTAACGGCATTAGCAGTCGAATTCGACTAAGCATTCAAGCAATATTGGTTGGATCAACGTTTTACTGAAACTGTGTATTTTTTACCTATTTAACCCTGCGGCGATAGGCGCGCCCAATTATGTTACTACACCAGTAGGCGCGTGGCGCACAACTGTGCACCACTAAATAATATCTTTTAAATTTAAAGCATTAACGACAATATTTATGTTCGGTTATAAGACAATATATATTTTAAACTCTTAATTGTATTAACAATA
>CM029365.1:2094235-2123767 GCA_017140985.1 Hormaphis cornu
GAACAAACTGTACGGAACACGAACATTTATCCTTTTGAAAAAACGACAAGAATTTATCGCTATTTAGAGAACCTACCATGTAAATTAATATTTTATTCCAAACTTAGAAGTACATATTACTATACTGTAGATATGCTGTGCTATGACATGTATCGTTTCTCAACAGTAATATCATATTGTAAACGAAAATTTTGGAATTTTTTTTTTTCAAAATTCATATCATATATTATTGAATTTATGTAATGAAAAATCATTTAACTCGGCTCGTTCAGATTTTGAATTGCCGTATTTATAACTATTATATTTACTTATTATTTACGTAACTTCAAATTAAAATTTTTCAATGGATTCGCTCCTCATACTGTGGGGTAGAGATGTTAAGTTCGTGAACGAATAGTTCAAATGAACTATTCACTTTGACGAACTATTCTGAACTGTTTCAGTACCTGTAACTTAACAGTTCATAGTTCGAAAAAAATTGGTAGCATTGTGTAAAAGTTCACGAACTAGTAGTGATAAAACGAAATAGTTCATTTCCTAACAATATCAGTATCATCAATAAAAATAGTGAACTATGTGAACTTAAGAATAGGTCATTTGAACTATTCACTTGATTGAACTGTGAACTAATGAACTATTCACAAAAATGAACTAAACTTTCCATCTCTAATCCGAGCTCGATAACGCAGTTTAGATACGACCCTCTAACGTAGAGGTGTTTTTTTTACTGGTTATTTCTAGCTGTTTTATTTCATGCTATTTTAGTGTCGTTTAGTCAGGCAATAGGTACTGGATATCGTCGCCGACGCAGTCCGGGCACGTGCTCTGCAGGTTTATTTTGCGATTGATGCGCCGAATCGAAAGCGCGGTGATTTGTAAGCGATTTGGCCGTGAAAAGAACGTTACTCGTTTGGCAGAAAAGTAAAAGGAAAAACGGTTGAAAACGGCCGAGAAAATGATGTGCTATTATGTGGTACGTAGACGAGAAAGCGGCACCGAATCGATTTGGAGCGTAATTACTCGCGAACGCGCGTGACGAATACGCGTCATATTTTTTTTTGTTTTTTAACGATGATTTTCGGCGACTAATATCAATATTATATTATGGTCAACGAGCTGAAATCCGAGAAAAAACAAAGAGAAAGAGAGAGATAATAACGATTGGCGGCGAAACAAACATCGCGCGCGATATATTTTCTGCGGATTATTTGATCGAAGTGGTCTGCAAATTTCCATTTCCGTGTGTATATAGGATAACATTTTATTTTTTCCCCGGAAAACACGCGTTGGGACAACGAAAAAATAACAAAACGTATTTTTCGGTTGAACAATGGTGGTTTGTTTATTTTTTGGGAAATTTAAAATGATCTAAACGAAAAATAAACGAGATTAAACGGAAAATCGTTGTTTGGAACTAACCAGACTGCAGGCGAATATCAACACGCTATACGTATAATTATTGTGACGAAACCGATGTTTACGAAAAACCTATTATATTCTCGTATGAGAACACACGCATAAAACCTATTTGAATTGATTCGCTCACGTCATGTTTTCGCGTCATATCACGCGTAGGTACCTATAATATTCCAAAGTGTTTTTTGTGCACAACGTTTCGGTTGTTACCGAAACAATTATTATTTCCTATTCATTTGATTGACAACAACGAACGTACGTAAGGACGGTATTATATTCGATTTATTATAATTCCCGTTTTTGACAGACGTTTTGCAAATGGACTGTGTACGTTGTATAGCTACGAGTTGTAGGTATATAGAATTACGGTTGTCCGTCGAGATGTCCTCCTCGGCTTCAAATCACTTAAACATTATACGTATAAAATACACGTGGATTAATTCATTTGGTCGATTTCACGCCGTTATTTAATACCACGATCAACAAGCCGGTCAAAATTTATTTTATCAATCGGCGGGATATTTTTTTTTTTTTGTGTTTGTGCGTCCAGTGTTATTACAAAAAAACGCTGTCTATTTTTACGTGCACCGAATTCGTCGTTTTACGGCGAACGCGTATGTTTAAGTTTTTTCGCCGATATGAGTTTTCGCGAATTATTTTTCGTAGAAATTTATCGTCATACGGTCATTTTTAATAAGCTCTGCTTCCCCCGGGTTTCGAAAAGCATTATTTTACCTACATGCTGTTAAAATATCTGCGATTTTACCGTGACGAAAATCGTCCAATAATTAATGTATTGTTTTTAAACGCACGACGTAATGTTAAAAAATCAAAAACACTTTACTGTATTCTACGATTAGAATTTAAATATCACTAACGTTTTGTTCACGTTTCCGTTCTACAATTTGTCGTACAAACCAACACGCCATAACAATACACCGCGTGTAATGTCCCTTGAATACGTTTTATTTTGAAAAATAGCGTTCGTTTTGTTGATCTTTCTGTGCGTCGTCGTCGACGTCGTCGTTCTCTTATAAATTTCAAGCTACCTACGCGTTATTGAGACGTATCGCGTTAGTAAAAAAAAAAGAAAAAAGGAATGAAATATAACCGGTATCGTCGGTTTTTTTTCCAGATAAAAAAGAAAAAAATACCTTTGCAGCAGTATTTTGTTGAAAGTAATGGCTTGCAGCCGACCATGTTTTCTGGAAGCGCTCGATCTTAAATTATATAGGTATATACGTGCTTTGGTGCCAAAACTGAGATTGTTGGAAGACGTTTCCCGTTGAGTGCGGGTAAATATTTTTCTCCAGTAAACTCCAGTTGGCCATTGCGCTGTTCGCCTTACCTTCTGTGCGCTGCAGTCACTACTCACTCTCGTATGTGACGAGCGTTATAACATATACGTATGTAGATGGGCGTGAATACTATTTTTCTTTGGAATTTTCAAATATATTCTCTACTTCTACTTTGGTATTTTTATTTTCGAGGTGTATCAAGAAGTCGCGAATCATGTCTTTTTCTCGTCCGAACAACTTTTTATCCGTACGTGTTTTACGTACTATTTAAAAATAAATACCTCGATTCGCGCGCGTACTGCAAAATGTTAAAAAACTACCGTAAAATAAAGACGTTATTCCCAGCTCTCGACGCGCCGGCGATCCGATGAATTCAAATAGAATTTGATGATTTCGTTTTGTCGATGAAGCGTACCACGGCGGCCGTGCTTGCGTGACATAATTCAAAGTATATTTATTACGGACCGACGGCGCGCCGAGTCGTTTCTACCGTCCAGAAAAGTGCCGACGGAAAACGCACAATTAGACCGTGTTATGTGTTTTCGAAATGAGATAAAAAATTTAATAAAAAAACTCTTTTTTTTTTTTTTGTTTTTCCCCGGCAGAAGTGATTAGGAACTTCGAACCGATCGTCAGAGACACGGTGACGATGCCCGGAAACGTGGCCGTGTTCGATTGTCACATACCCGGTGTCAGCTACGACGAGAATTACGCGCTGCCCGAATCGGTCGCCATCACTTCGTGGGTACAAGACGGCGTGTTCAACATTTTTCCGTCGTGGGAAATCGGTGAGTACGAGACCAACGGTTAGTACACGAAAAGGGATTGAAAACAGCGATTGACACGTTGGTGTGTATCGGTCGCGTCGTGTTTAACCGTAATTTTCGTAAGTATTATAGCGTAGTGATTAATAATCCACAAATTGTGGTTTGTCTCGTCGTTCGTCCAACGTTTTATTTCAGTAGACGCAGTTCGCGCGATACACAAAATACACGCCTACAACTATTGTTATTTACTAGTAGTCAGTACGGAGAAGTACATATAAAAGTATACACCTGTTATTTATTATGCTCGCCGTATAGTAGCTGCGAAACGAACGAATAAACAAACGAGTCTTGAACGGGAAGAGCCAAAAAAATAATGACGAAAAACAGCATCGAGACCGTAATGCATTTAAAAATCCTTGGAAAAACAAGACGTTGCGAAACGTGCTAAGTATAATATTATTAAGTATTACTGCGCGCGTTCATCGTAACAATATGATATTTTCTTTTGTATTTCCATTATTATATACATATATATATGATATTATTACACAGCCGCCAGAACACGAGACGGAATCTCGTTAATGGAATATTTCATTTAATAACGCATTTAATATAAAAATAATACGGGGTTCGCGTGTCTGTAACCTACGCGTTTTTTTTTATCCCTCGCGTTTCGTACGTATAAAAGTTTCTCCAAAAATATATACATACATAATAATAGCGCCGTCGAAGAACGTGCGTTATAGGTACGATAATTTAAGTACGTATATTCGTAATAACATTTCTGATTAAAATATTTATCGTACGATTAACGAATTCGGCGAAAAGATCAAAACGGTCGCGGATTGTGTTTCGCGTTTCGGGCCGATCCTCGTATCATCAAAGTATGCGTCGTAGCGAATACGTTATATTTATATATATCATTATTCTGCACGTATTAAGTACAAATTTTCATTTATTCGGCATAAAAACAGGCGGTCGCGTATACGGGAATTGATTCCACTGTGCAGGGCCGGCCATCAAACAAACACATCTGGTCAGTACGGTTACAACAATTATTCTGTACACAAAAATAACTACGAACGGAGATACGCCTAATTCCACAAGTTGTAAGTAAGTCTCCACATTTGCCGACAGACAACAATAACGGCGTTCAGATCATTTTTTAAATTTTATCAGCATTAAAGACTATACAAAGAGGAAGTCGTGTATGTTATATATTTTAGTAATACGTTAGAGAAAATACAGACTTGATAGATTTTATCAATTTTTTTTTGTTACACTATCAATGTAAATTCATTGCTTAGATTGCCTATTCATAAACCTATAAACAATATAAAACGATTTAAAATAGGTCGATTTACTAATCTAATCTATACCCGAGAAAATAGAATTTAAGTTTAATCGTTTCAATTATGTATGACAAAAAAAAGGTTTCAAAGTTCGTGTTCTCCGTGAGTGTACAATGTTGTGGCAAGTCAACAACTTTTTTAAACTCGTTTAGTTAAGTTGATAAAAAAACAATAAGTCAAGTCAAGTTCAAAGTTAATTGTTTTAATTTTTTAAACTAATCAAATTAAGAGTCAGTTAACTGACGAAAAAATAAACAATTTAACTTCGAATAAATGACATAATTTTAATTCAAATATTTTTTTTTTGAAATTTTCTTCTCATTAAAACTTATTTTTATTAGTGTTTTCTAAAAAAACAAATTCATTTATACAGATTAACTTGAAGTAAACATAGTTGAGTTGAAAAAAAAAAGTTAATAAAGAAAATAAGTCAACTTAATTTAAACTTTTGACGAGTTTATGGCCGGCCTTGCAGTAATACAGCGCGAGTCTGAATATTAAAATGTGACGTGAGAAAATGAAACTTTTAAATCCGTGGTAGGTATAGTTATTAATACATTATGTTCGGTCCAAGTGTAGAATAAGCCATGAGCTAATACAAACAAAAAACCGTTTTTTGTACGAAATATTTAATTTCATTCGGTAATGAATAAAATTAAATAATTATAAGAAAAATGATTTGCGTTTCTCGTGAAATTTGTCGAGAGAGAGTTTTTCATTTTCGAGTACCGCGAACAATGTAAAACAACGACTTATAATTCATATTCGTTGTATGTTTACAATACTGTTCGATTCGGTTAGGTTTTCTAATCCAAATTTGGATTAAGCGCTTTTGCTATAACTCGGAATAGGTAACTACGTAATGTAATCTATTACTTTGGTAATGTTATGTACAATTCTATCAGAACTTTTAACGTTTGAACAATAAAGTGTTCACACGAGTATTTTTTACAGAAATTAAATATATATTATCCTATAGGAGCTAATAGACAATAGTTTCGCGGCAAGTGCAAAGTTTTGTCAGCAGATGTTTAGCGTGACCAAACTCGTAATGTTAGAATAAACATAAAATATTTAAAATCAATCATTCCGTTTTCGAAATGTGTTTAATTCTATTTTATACATATTATAATAAGTAGTACCTAAATATTTTTTTGTAAACAATTGTTAAATCTCTAGAAAATTTTTATTCGCTATTGATATTTACGTTTTTTGACATTCAGCTCACCTTTTCTTAAGCATTTACTTAAATATTATATTTTGAACAGTTTTCGGTACGCTAAAACCAAATTATGACGATCGCATTAAACGAGTGACATATAATATGATCGCATCATGTAATACAATATTATGCCGTAATTTTGTTACAAAAACAAACTTTGACAAAATATTTACATTTATACTTGCTTGATTGCAAAAGTTGAACTCTTTTGACATACCATTATAATTGTTACGATAGCGTGTGAACTTTGTTGTATCGTTTAGTTTTACCAAATATATTTTTGGGAATATGATTCGAATTAAGTTTTCGCGTAAAATAATCACTGCACGGCTCACAGAGACTTTTGTTCAAGAATGAGGAGAGTTTAAAATCATGTAGGTGACTTTATGATAGAAAATTCACATTTTATATTTTGACTTGTATTAGTTAAGCCCGTTGTTTTTTTTAAATGCGGTTACTTAATAAGAACTTAGTAAGAATTTTAATTTTATAAAAAATTACCTCTTGGGTTTGAACGGTATTGTTAATAATATTTTTTCGAGTGAATCGTAATTAAATATTTTTAGAAAATAACGTTTGAATATGAATACGAATACTTTTTTAAAGTTTTTCGTAGCATACTCTTGGAAAACACTGATAGCCTATAAACAGATACACTCAGAACACGTACCGAGTAATAGCAATTAACGAAATGTAAATTTTAATTGTAAATTTAAACTAATCGAAATTTTAAAAATATTGAGGAGATTTATAATTGTTGAACTCAGAATGGGTGACCAGCTATACGTGCATTTACCACTTGACCAGAAAAATACACGATTATTGGGTATACCGTTCATTTTGGAATACAAATAAATGATAAACAATTTGCAAAAAGCGCAAACGCCAAACTTCGTCAGGGTCAGCTATACAGTTGTCTGCAAGTTCTTAGACACACATTATTTTAAAGAGGTATTTGATTTGCTCCCAAGCATAATAAAATATTTTTAGAAAATTATTTTCCTAAAACATATAAATACGTGTATTATTTTAGAAGCCCGAATCTTAAAAGAAAAAAAAAAAAGATTGAAAGCGTAGAAAAAAAAACTAAAAGTATTTATTAAGTATTTAAAATATACTTGTTTAAAGGCGTTAAAATAAGTTTTCAGAACTCGAAAAACGTATTTAAATACTATAGGACTCGATTCATTCAAATAAATTTTGTATGCCAACACTGAGATGTTGGAATAAAAGCCTATATATAGTTTAACAGTTTGATCAAATAAAAGAAACTGTTGTTTTTGAAGTCGTGATAATAACACAATTTTAAAATTTTGATATCAACAAAAACTGAGGGAACACACACAAAAAAAAAAACAAAAACTACTATTTAAAAATGTCAATTTTATCGTTTATATCAAAAGTACTTACTTTTTACAACGATTAAATATAATCAATGCATTGTATTACTGGAGAAAATAAAATCCATTATGTATCATCAAATATCTGAAATAAACACAAACATTTGTGTTATATTATTACGTAATTTTACTATTGTTAACATTTGAATTAAAACCGGAGGTTCATTGTCTGAATATTAAAATAATTTTCATAATTTATGTATAAATATACACCAAACTAATTCAATAAAAACAACTTGGAAAAAGTTTCGTTTGCACGAGCGAAATGTTCATTTGAAATGTAAATTATTTTGAATAAATTCACTTTTTCTTAATTAAATTTTTTCTTTAGTTTTTTTTTTATTGGCGTCCGAAACAGGATTAACATGAAATAGTTTTTGTTTTATTTCTCCGTCTTAATTGGTTTTGAATTCAATTTCTGCGTTTCATGTAACGTTACCTACAAAGTAAGAATTCGGACCATTCTATTTATACATACTTATTCCCGAAATAAACGAAGTGAAGACCAATAATTTTGTATTGTATGATTTTCGAAATTACCCGATCAGTAAATATGCATGAAAAATTCAAACATTGTTTTCAGGAACTGCGCATTTTTATTTTTTCGTTACTACCCGTACGCGGAATTACACACCTGATAAAGATTACAGACATTTTTAAAGTTGTATAAATTCAAAATTTGAATCACATTTTTTTTTAACTTTGTGCCGAAACGGCGTGATAAAAGAGAATATCATTTACAGTCTGTAAAAATATTAAAAATAATAAGTAAGTCTTTTTTACGTTCCTAATCGTTGTTTATTACATAGTTAATGAACCGCTAAGAAGGCTAACGACGAACGCCGGCGTTTAATGTTTTTCGTGCCGAATTATTTTAAGTTTTTATTAGTGTACAGTTGTGTCACGCATTATGTAAAAAAGGGCCCGTTAAATAAATGAAAAAAAAAAAATGCATTATAATAACTGAACAACTAACATAAGAGCAGTGGATCAAGCGTAGGGGATGACGTGGCCGATCGCGTTTTGGGCGTCTTGGCGCATTATCAGGCAGACTGCAAGACGAAACTAACGGATTCGGGCGATTCACTGCAGTGTTTGATCGCGACTCGAGAAAAGTTTAAAAGTCAAGTTAATATCGGTTACAAATAAAAACCGAATCGTCAACTCATTTTGTTTGTTAACCTTCAACATAATAAGTTAATATTTTTTCACGCGAGTTGATCTGTAATGCAATCAAAATGCTCAGTAAGTGTTAGTATGAAGACCGTTCCAAAAGAGAAATCTCATAAACTGTTATCCTTATTTCGAGTCGAATAAAATTTTTTTTTATCTAACCGTTAATTTAATAAGTTAAAAAAACGAACTTTTTGTGGTTTTTACGACCCAAACGTAGAGCTCGAAGAGTTGAAAAAAAGTCACTCCCCCCGGTCTCGGTGAAATTTCTCGTACCGTTGATCGGAAATGTTTGGCATACAACCGAGGTCGTCGTATTTTTTGCAGTGTGCGGTGGCCGACACGCCGAAGAGAATTTCTATTGATTAATGCGATACCTATGCGTACACGTTTGTACGAAATACGATTTCGAGCGTGTTGAAAAAGTCCAAAAAACGCGTGAAAAACTATTTTTATTATGTTTTTCGCCCGCAGACTCGAAAATAATCATGATACCGAAAACCGGCCAACTGCGCATCGCCAACGTGGACGAAAACGATCTGCGGCACAGCTACACGTGCCGCATTGTGAACAAACTGACGGGATTCACTCAGGAGAGCGGCACGTTCGGCAGAATTTATTTCGGTGAGCGAGAATTCGTTTGTCGCATTGTCGCATATTGTTGTCCGCCGTGGCGTTTTTTTTGTTTTGTTTTTTGTTTCGCTTAAAAAGTTTCCTCGTACGGCGTCTTGTTGTACCTACGTCGGGAGAAAACAAAAGAAAACACTACCTATAGTGAAAGGGAGAGAAAAAAAAAAATGGTAAAACGGCTCGTAAAACGCGGAAAACCTTTCTTTATCGGCGGCGTTTTCTCCAGAACCTTATCCGCACGGTTAATATTATATTATACGAGTACGTAACGTACGAGCCGGTCGGCAATAATTCACCGACGCGCCCCGTAGTGTAGTGGTACGCGGAAGATTTCCCGAACGCGGTTTTTAATTTTTAAATTCAATTTCTCGCGTCGTCTGACCGAAAGAAAAATAATTCTTTAGAATTTCAAAATTTTAAAATGATCTTTAGAATCAGTCACCGCCGGAGTCAGTCCGACGAGAAGCTACTGCTGCCCTTCGAGTCGCCCTCGCACTGCAACGTCGCTCAACTCCCGTCACGCTTTCTTCGCCGGACGAAAATAATAATAATACGCCCATAGTAATGACACCCTCGTTTCAGACGACTTTTTGAAACTATCGTCGCAGTGCTCGGAAGATCTCTGTTAAAAACGAAAAGAACATCGTTTTGTGATCATTTTGTGATCACGTTTGTTCTATAACGTACTCGATAAACACTCGCCTACCCTATGGAGAATCTCTAATGTTCCATACGTGTGTTATGATGTCCTCAACAGACTATTATAATATCAAGACAGGTTCGAACGAATTCATTAAAAAAATAATTAACTCGAGTTTGTTATCACGTTAGTCTTTTATACTACACGTGTCACTATTTTATTAAATAAACTTAATACGTACAGTTTTCAAGTTATAAAATAAAAGTATACACACGTGCTCGAAAAATTAAATCCTGAATACAATATTGTATTTAATAACCGTTAAATTGAGACGATTAATAATTTAGATTAAAATAATAAATGTACATTATGCTGATAAGATAAGTAAACGAAACGCTTATTATTCACTTCGTTGTTTGTTTATCGAACGAGTTCGAACACAAAAAAAAATTCGTGTTTCTCAAAAAAGTGAACCGAATTTTCCTTCGGACGTCGTTCCTAATAAGTGAACGAAATCAAAGGAACGCTCGTTTCTTTAGGCCCGTTCCTTCCAATAATATATTATACCTACCACACGGGTGTTTAAAAAATCTCTTCGAATTTTAAAATTGTTGGAACTCTTTTCTGACCGTTGTTGACAGCACTGTTTCAGAGCTCTGTCGATCGCGTTTTTAACGATCCGAGTTGTACGTTTTTTACCGTCAATACGATTCGTTTCTCTTAAAATATACGGCCAAAACGGTATCCTATAGATTATATTATCCGTTCTGTCGTCATTTCGTAATAATGTTTGACGAGAAAATATTAAAGCGCAGTTAGGTACCAATTTTGTCCATCGCATGGCTACTTTTCAGAAGTTTTATTTTCACTATAATTAAGAAAAACATTTTTAAAAATACATAAAAACACGTATCATAAAATATCGTTCACAGACCACGACGGATGACAATAAAAATCGCCCCCCTGACGTCTCTAATCCGGAGTCTTGCCGACCGGTGTCTGCTCGCATTTCTCTCGAATTTCGTACAAATATCACGTCTTTGATAAGTTGATTTTCCTTTTTTTTTTTTGTAATCGAATATTAACAAATTTTTCGTTATTTTCTATAGGCAATGATGTTGGTCTCGAGTAGAATTTTTAACAATTTCTCCGGCGAATTATTGTTGTACTAATTTTTATTTCTACAATAACGTTTCTCACGGAAAACGGTCGAAAAAAAGTAGTAGGTACGGCGTTAAAAATAACCGTATAATACTCGAACGAGGCGAGTTAGTGAAAAAAATTAACTGCGAAGTGTTAATTCGATTAAATCGCATTTAGTTAAAAGTGAACAAAAAAAATAACTAGATTAGTCGAGATAGAATACGCTCAACTCAAAAAGTAAATAATTTTTTTTTTTCGCCACTAAAATATTCCCAAGTCGCATAGAACGCCCCCAGTAGGCATTTTCAACTCGTAGGTCTGTTTAGCAGGTCGTCGATATTCCGCGGCTTGATAACGAATAAAATAAACTTATATATCTATGCGACAATTATCCGTGGCCCGTGAAAAGTCGAATCTATACGATCGCATATTTTAACTCTTTCGCTTGACTTTTTGCGAATTGTTTTTTTATACGCCGAATCTTTACCGTTTTCGCGGATCTCACCGATCTACGGTGCGCTTTTACGCAGAACTTTATTTGCGCCCGCGGCTCGTCCTATCCATACGGCGACAACGATTTTATTATAAATTCAAGCGCCGCTCTACACAGTTTAACGCGGTTGATTTCGCGGTAAATAAAAAAAAAAAAAAAATATACGTCCCGGACAAAAAATAAAAATTGCGCCATAAACGCGTCTATAGAAATAAAAAACAGCGAAAATATCCACGGCACAATGTAAACGTTCCGTACCGGGGTGACTATTTATAATACACGCGTTTTTGTGGGGGAAAAAAAATATATATATATGAAAATACACGATTTTAAATCCTTCAGAACACAATTACTGCGGTGGCGGCGAAATCATCGAGTTTATACGCGCGTAAACGGCCGCGGGCCGACGACGTACACGATATATTTTATAACGGGAATTTTAATTAAAACCACCGCGAGTAATTAATTCACCGCTCTGCGCTGTTCTTATTTTCGCCGTTTACTGTGGGTACTTATTAATTTTTTATTTTGCTCTTATTGTTATTTACGGTTTTTTTTTTTGTACATGTACATACACGCCGTACCAGAGAGCAACCGTACCATGGCTCCCTGGTCGAAATCCAACGATTTCACCGTGCACCTGGTGAAACAAGGCGATCACCTGCTGTTGCCCTGCGACGTGTACGGATTTCCGCCGCCGAAAGTAACGTGAGTAAAACGCAGCTGATTTACGAGAAATAATTTGCGAAAAAATAAAAAATGTCTGCTCGGGGCATGACGTGGTTTGACGACGGAGCATGGCTTCGGGGGCGGGTTCGGAAGTTGTGGCTTTCGCCGAAACCGTGGCTTTCGGAAAAAAAAATCGATTCCGAGCGAACCCGGGGTTAGGCTACGGTGCCTACGCGTCTCGGTAAAAGCCCCGAAACCGACAACGAAAATCGTCCACGCGCAAGTCGCATTGAGAATATCAATTAATTAATTAGTGTCGTCGAACCGTTCGTGTTTCTACCGATCGTTTGACGATTTTATAGTATCGTTACAACGCGGCTCGGCGCGATCTCGCTGTTACAAACCGTGAATTACTACACCGTTACACGAATTTTTTTTTTTTTGTACGCTTCGAGAATTCACCGGAAGGATTTTTGTCCTTAAACAAATTTAATTTTCAAATCTTATATACGGCGAATTCGTGCGAGTTTTTTTTCTCCAAAAATAAGTCGACGGTATGACCGACTGTTCGCCGACTTTAAACGACTAAAAAAAAACAAAATTGTCGACTATAGGTACGAGTAGATTGAATGTAAGTAATTAAATTTCGGCCAAAGGTTCGGAACTTTTAATTCAAACATGTTTTATCGAACAAAAACTACAAACAATACACGGGAAAATCTTAAAGTTTCGCTCAAATTGAATTTTTTCGAAATCGTTCGAATTCGTACCGAACCAGCCGTGTCTTACCTAGTTTCATATCGCGTAAAAGTTTCGTTGATTTTTTTTACGGTTAAAAAAATACCGAACATATGAGTTCTTCGCAAATTTAAAAGATGCCACAACCAGAAACCGTACGGAGAAGGTGGTACCGATTTCTGAAATATGAGCGCAAGTTAAAAAAGAATCTAAGATCGTACGTGGTGGTGGCGGTGGGGGAGGTTTCTCCTCGTCGACGAACCCGTTTACGGAAAATCGTTTACGAACACGTTCAACATCGCGTAGATACAACGCGGGTAGTATACCTACGTTTTATTTCGACTGTTTGAAGTAAAGAAAAAAAAAAAATTATCGCGAAATTCCACCTGTGGTCTCCTCGCCTCGAAGACGGGTCGGACGAAGAAAAAAATTAGTTTTCGAAACTGGAAATTATTCGACGAGCGTTGTTGTTTTTTACGACTCGAAGGCGCCTTTTCCGCCGCCGCGCGTGCACTGCGGTTCCCGCGAAACTGTACCCGCGGACGTTTTCCGGAAATGCTCGCGGAATCACCGGAGCAATAAAATATAATAACGTTCGTGCGGAGATAAATTGGACGCGCGAAACGCGGTCGAGTAGAAAACTTTTTAGCCGGTTTTTAAGAGCTCCATTATGAAACTCCCGTCCGACGTGTACCTCCACAACAATATCGTAATCGTTCAATTTAAAACTTCCGTTTTACGCTGCGAATAAACCGAACAGCCGAGCGGGACGGGTAACGTCGTTTTGGTATCACGGGCAAGTTTTTTACAATTTTTTGGTTTATTGAGCGGAGTGAACGAGCGAAGCGAGTGAGCGAAGCTCAATCTTAGGCAACTCGTGTCTTTTGTTTGTGACTGTACTCCTCCTAGACGGTTTGATCGATTTTAATCAAACTTGGCACGATGATAGAGTGTAGAATGGTGGTTGTCGTAAGGGGTCGCATGAAAAAATCGGACCTACCTCGGAGGAATAATCACCGAAAAAAAAAGTTTTTCAATGATAAATCAGTGGTTCTTGGATCGATGGCCATAAAATTCTAAACGGTGATAGAGTAGCGCGCGCTGAGCAAAACGAATGGTCAATGTCCATGATCGGACGTACCACGGAGGAATAATCACCGAAAAACCTGATCCCCATTGACTTCCATTGTAAAATGTGAAATCACGCGCTATCTCAATGTAAACAATGGAAAATAGAATTTTCGATAGTTCTATGCCGGCGAAGCCCTGTGCAAAATTTACTGTGACACTCACATTTTCAAACTCATTTTAAAAGAGTCAAATATACCTCCTCATATTAATTATAATCATTTACGCTGCTTACATACGTTGTATGACCTGCGAATATACCGATGTTATTAATTAGTTCCATCAATAAATGTAGACATGTCACTCCGCTCATTTATTACAGGCAGGTATCCGCATGTATTTCCTAGTAAAAGATATGTTTTACTATAGAAAAAACGCGCCACGATCGATGATTCTCGTCGAACCATGACAAAAAAAAAAAAAAATTCTTATTTGCACGTCGGTTTGAAAAAGGATACAGTTTTCGACCGAATATTATCGTCGACGAGTCAAAAACAAACGCGTTTAGCTACACGTCGAAAAAAACACTTTCCATTATAACTTATAGTCCGCCCCGGTTCGTTTCTCAAACGGTCGGCGGTATTATTCAGCCTCGTTCCGTAACACAACTATCGTTTTGACTCGAAAATTTCCACGCGAAAAATATTTCGGTGCGATTTTTCCGGTCGGCCATACTGTACACGACGAGGCCGTTAAGGATCGATCGATCGAACACGCGGCTTTAAAAACACATTTAATTACGCGTGGTTATGAGCGATAAACCCCCGATTCGTGAAACTTCTTTAAATGCCGAAACCAAGTCGGACAAGCACGTTTTGTTTATAAACACTAACGCCGAAAACACGCGTCATCTTGTCGATTTCGGCCGAAAAAACTTTTCAAACACCACAGTGTGACGACGGTTCGAGGCCGAGATGTAAAACTATAACGGCACAAACTGGGAGCTCTTTCCTACGCGATCCGAATCCCGTTAACCTAAATCCTAAATCACCTACTAACATACTGTTATCGCGACCAAAGTAGTCGGTTATTTTTGCCGCACCCTGTACGCCGCCACGTCGGATTTAGCCGTTTTCCGATTTTCCTCACGTATATTAATCTGTAGCGTATAGCTTGTTTCCATAGTAATACGTATAGAGCGATGCGTTGCGTGTCGCACAATAAATTAATGCGGGGCGAACTATACACGAGGTATCTAGCAGTTATGATACAATTGTAACATCGCGCGGATTAGTTTCCGTGCATAAATAAATGAAATGAATCACGCGCGGACGTGGCGTTGTTGTTACGACCAGTCCGTCGACTGTGGTTGACGATAGGTTAAAAAAAGTTAAGTCTCGACCCTTTCGGGTCCCGAGTTAAGTTTTCTGGTGGAAAAAATCGTTTACGCGTGTACCACCCTCGCTCTAACCCTGGCACTCGAATGGGACGTTACCTACACAGGGTTTCGAGGGATTCTGGTCGTCCGGACCGAGAACACGACAATTCAAAGGGCTATAGATAAAATCGCACGCGCGTAACGTGCGTTGGAGGGCGAAACGCGAAAACGAATATTTCATAAACACAGCTGCTGTCGTAAAAGTGATGTGATCCCAATAAAAAACCGCGTTATAACACGTTTTATCAACCGTCGACCGGTAGAATTTGAACTTGATAAAATTATATATACGCTGGTTTTATGGCGATGCGAAACATAAAATACAGAACAAAAAATACGGATTTCTCGCGCCGTGCACACGTTTTGGGCTGTTAGTTTTTTGATCGCGACTTTTGTCCATTCGCACCTGTCCGTTTGAGATGCCGACGTTAAAACTCTGAGCGTTATTGAAGAATTTACCGTATCATAGATGGTAAAAAGAAAAAAAAAGCCGGGATCACCACCCTGGGTATCGCGTGGGTAAGTTTGACGTGATTATTTGTTCCTTCCGTGTACACACGGCCGCCCGGAATCGCGTGTTTTACGACAAAATAACAACGTGAAATCGGCTGTAAACCAAAATCGTGTAAACCGATGTGTGTAAATTGACTAAATTGTTTAGATTTTATTAATGACCTAAACGTAAAAAAAACTAGAGGTTTTACGGAATAATAATTGCCGTAAAACAAAAAAAATTAAAAAAGTTCATATAGCTCACTCGAAAAATGATCAAAATCGATTAGAATTTCAGCGATAAACTCACAAGACCATTCCTAATGACTTGTATAAATTTCGAGTCGAGCGATTTCGAAAATTTCGCCGTTTTAGTTTTCGAAAAACAATCGAAATAAACGCTTCAAATAAAGTACCGACTCGGATAAGGTCATGAAATATGATTCGAAAAATCAGAGGAAAAATGACCAAGGTGGAAGTTTTTTCCAAAAATTTAGAAGAAAAACGACTTACTAAAAATTTTCCCAAGTTTCAACGACCGAATATAAAAGTTGTTTTCGAAATTTCTTAGTTGCGTACGTATTTACATGTCGGAAACCTCGTATATAACTTTCAAAATTTTTTTGTGGAAAATAAATTTTTATCGAACAAAAATTACGAAAAAATATAAATTTCAAAGTTCTGTATTATGGTACATAGCTCAGAAATTTTCGAAATTCGTACCGAACCTGTGTGTTACCGATTGTGTGAAAGTTTCGGTTCGTTGTTGTGACACTGTTATGGCCGAAAATCTAAATCGATGATCGTGTCAAAAACACGTTTGCCGTAACTTTTAACGTTTTTTCCTTAATTTTTGCTCAGTTTTTTTACCGCGACTCGTTCAATTTACAGGCGCTTAAGTCAGTGACCCCTCAGAGCACCGCATCCGTGTCCGTATCACTAGGGAGGTGCTGACGTTAAAAATCTATTGAAGAAGTTATCACATTTAGTGGCGAAAATCGCGTGAAAACCAATACACTCTTTACGTTACGTTCGGAATATGTTTGAAAAAATGCGCGTCATCTCACTTTATAATAACATACACCGTACTATTTTCAAAAGGGCTGCGTTTCGTTTCGGAGCGATATTGTAAAATATTATACACGTTCAGCGTGTTGTTGTACTAAATAATACGCGATATAATATAAATTACAAACACAATTGTTTTGGTTGTTATTATTTTTATAATCTGTCCAAAGCACCGTAACACGTAATACGTACAGCGCGTAGATATGACCACTTTAGGTGCCGCGTGTGACATAAAAGTCAAAAACAGACGACGACCATGATGTAATATTCGTATATTTCGCGAACGCCGGCCGGGGACGAAATGTAGGACTTGCAATTTTTTTTTTTTTCTGAACGTTCAGAAAACATCGCAGTATCGCCCGGAATTCGACCGCGAACTGTCGCACGTTTAATTCAATACGAATAGTATAATACACATAATATATAGGTATATGGTTTAATCGCAAAGTAGAAATTTTGTCTTCGAATAATTCGGTAAAACGCCAAAACATTTCGACCGCATCGTCGAGCCGAACGCACTTATTCGGAGTTTGATTTGTGTCGTTGTTCGATGATAGACTTTTCGGTTTTCGGCCGTTAACGCGATAATAATCGCATCGCTGTTAGTGTGTTAACGTTGTCGACGAAGGAACGAGAAAAAATCGTAGTAGGTATATAACACGTGTAGAAATCGTCTGTTTAGCAATGATATGTTAAGAATGGCGATGTAAAATTTCCGTTTCGGTTTGAAGTTATATCGCAATAACCATTTTGTACTGGTCGACGTCAACGTTTATCGAATTTTACTATCCTAGACCGTTTGTCTTCTCTGCGAAGTGCTAATTTGTAACGAACAACAAATCCAATTAGTTCGACAGTGTGTCTGTACACTTTCTTGCGACAAAATTCATTCGTACGCGCGCAAGTCTGTTAGGAAGCTAGTCACGTTCCGCGCGTCTTAACCTGGGCCAATCCCGAAGAAAAGTGTGGTGAAACTCGTATTTAATTTTCTCAGTAACCAAAAAAAAAAAAAAATCATCATCTTTTCGACTGTCCGTAAGTTGAATTTTTTTTTTTTTTTTACTAACAACTCACGCGGTGTTGACACGTTTTATGCGAAACAGTCGTCCGCACTTGTTTCGATTAAAACACAACATTATACACACACTGTTACAACAACAAAATAAACAGTTAGTTTGGGTCCCCTCTCACGTTGAAATTTCTGGCAATGAAAGAGCAGATAAATCTGCAAATGAAGCCACACTTCCTCAAAATGCCTTAGAAATAAACCTAACTACATCCTTAGAATTGCTCGACATCATTAACACCAAAATCTCTGACACGTGGCAAACTAAATGGACCAGAGTCCCTCTTTCAAATAAACTGAGAAACATCAAGCCCTCCGTAAAAAAATGGACTTTCCCTTGTAACCTCAAAAGAAGGGACGAGGTCATTATAACCCGGGCCAGAATAGGCCACACTCATCTCACCCACTCATTCCTCATCACCAAGGATCCTGCTCCACTATGTGACGCATGCAACGTGGACCTGTCGATCGACCACATTGTCACTAGTTGTCCAAGATACGCCGCAGCTCGGAAAATATTCAAAGATTCATCTTCTCTCCAACTTGCCCTCAGCGAAGAAAACACAGAAGCTATATACAAATTCTTTTATCTTATACATTTAAACAATAAGTTGTAAATATTCAAATTTTTTCATTGTAATAACTTTCTACAGGCTAATAACCTAAGCTGTTGAAGCCTTATCATTAATAAAAAAAAAAAAAAAAAAAATAAACAGTTATTTTTCCTGTGAAATTATGCGTACGATAATTATCGTACGAAAATCGCTTCGTACCAGCGTTTCCTGTCCAAGTTCGCTACGTACGAACGATTATCGCGGTATGACGAAAAGTTAAAACGAATATTCGTACGGTGGTTCTCAGTGGTTCCCGGCCTTTTTAGCCGGCGGCGGCGAGCCCTTTTGTTGGTCCAAATTTATCACCTCCCGTGTGAGCGCCGCCAAGAACGTGAATGGAAAAATGGAACACTGGTCGTCATCAACGACCGATTTCGACAACAGTTTTACTGAACGCGATACAAACGAATATCACGGAATCACGGTTAGAATCGGGAGGATTACAAAACGGAAAATCGTCCAGCAATATCCGTGGTTCGACCGGGAACATGGAGGTCGGGTTCTCCGACGTTAAGACGGTTTCGGTATTTGGTTTTACAGTGGTCACGTGGATAAGCGGTGAGCAGGAGCACTGTTCGATCTTCTTCGAAACTCGTGTTTTTTTTTTATTATTACGAGGCTTCAACATCTGGGGTTATTAGCCTTTTGTACGTGTTTTGAGTTACACAAATAATTAAACATCTAAGGTTACGATAAGTAACAGGAAATACAAAGGTTAGAGATTGTTTACAATATCAGTTTTTGTTAGGAAATTTAAAATGGCGTCGTCTTCCTGGAGAGCTTCTTCTAAATCGTTGGATAAGGATGTTTTGTGAATCTGGGCAGTCTAGGACGATGTTTATTGGCATTTATTATTACACGTATGGGATCTTTGCTGATTAAGAAGGAAGGAATGAATGTCCGCTCGGGTCATAGAGTCACTTCTCGTCGTCCGTTTATATTGTGAAGATAATGCCACTTTTTAGTGCATCTTTTGATTTTCTTTTTTTTTAATTCGTTGGAAACGAAAATTCCAATACGAGATGGTACCCACATAAATTCTATATTTTTTTCTAGAATACACTTTGAATGTTTCGGGTTATCTCGGTTGTCGAGAAGGGGAGCACTCGCTCGGAGAGAATGTGTCGCTTACTCGTGTTTTATTATCGTTTAACAATAATTGTCGAAAATCGTTAAACGAAAATAAAATTTCGCGAACCGACATTTTCGTTGTGCTCGGTCTGACATAACTGTTAACCGTTTCGCAAAAACAGGTGGTCCTCGGACAGCTCGACGGTGGTCGTGTCGGCCGACACGACGACGACGGCCGGCGGACGGAGCAGGGCGCCGACCAACAACTTCCTGCGGCTTCGGTCCGTGCAGCGGACGGACGCGGGCAACTACACGTGCACGGCGAGGAACGCGGCCGGACACAAGAGTCTCCGGCACCGGGTGATCGTGGCGCCGGACATGAGCGCGCACGTGGTGCCGGCCCTGGCCGAGGTCGAGTCCGGGAGGTCCGTGTCGTTCACGTGCATCACGTCGACGTCCGACGAAACCGTGAGTATCTGGTTTTTAAAAAAAGAGAAAAAAACGAAATTTAACGAAAAAGCCTAAAACCCCCGCTCCGAAGACCGAAAAAATGCCCGCTAGTCTTTGCTAACTCTTTTGCGCCCAACCGTACGCCTCGGTCCCGCCGACCAGTGATGGTATGAAAGTATCAGCAATATTCCCGCCGGGAGAAACAAAATTTCCAGTTTTTACTCAAAATTTCCCTGCAGTGCTGACATCTAGCAGAATACGACTATAATATAAAATCATAGTATATAAAATTGTTCTGTTGGAGATGTGTTGTGCTGTTTGAGTCAAGGGAGCATACTAGGGGGGGTATGCCATTCTCTTCTAAATAATTTTACGTGAACCCTTTTTTTTTCTTCATTCAACAGTTCATTCCGCAACGCTCTCTTTTTTTTTGGAGTAGACGGTCCGCACTCATTTTCGGAATCCATGGTAACTTTACACTTAAAGATATTAACAAAAAAAATCTATCGAATCAGCAAAATACGTATTTTCTACGTTAAAAAAGATGAACGTCATCTTTATTAATATAATCTGTTATCATTATCACAATTTTCGTTATCAAATGTGCCTAACTACAGATTACAGTTACGTTATAGTTACCAATCACACTTTAATCAGTAGCAACCATAATTATAAATATATATATATACAATCTATATAATACACCTGCAAGGCTCCATGTAAAGTTACATGAAAAATCGAAGTGACCATTATATAATTTATAAATAATATAAAAAAATTAAATTTTACGAAAACAAAATTTCCCGTTGCAAGGATCATTTTTGCTTTAGATTCCCTGCATTCCCGTTAACGAAAATTTCAACAAAATTTCCCTGCATCCCGGGAAATTCCCTTCGACATACCATCACTGCCGCCGACTGTTCTTCCGCTCGCGACGGCCCGCGTAGCGTTTTCGATTATTATTATTTATGTTATCCCTTCTTCCGGTACTCTTTTTTTTTTTTTTTTTTTTTCGTAACAGTTTACGCCACGCAGGAATTTTCGATGGCATTTTTTGTGCTGACAAAAAAAAAAAAGATTTTTTACCACGGGCTTGACGTCTCGGGTTCCTACCGTCGTTTGCGAACTCGTTTGCGAGTCATCGGTGCAACGTGTAACGACAAAGGTTGGCGTCGGTTCGCCGATTAGGTTCGGGAACATACCAGTTCACCCTGTTTGAGTTTGGACATAACCTAAAATAAAATTGAATACCAACTATTCAAAATTCAAAATACTCTTTGTAGACATTTAAAGTCAATAAATTGACCACCCTGTTCAAGATGAAAATGAAAACGATAATAGCCTAAAACCTATTGCATCCAAACCTAGACACACGGATTTTATATTTTATATTTTAGGATTTTTATATTTCAAGGTTGGCATGAATGAATCTGAATTGTTAGGTTATGTTATTTACTGAACGGGGTGAACTGGATCACGGCCAATAGGTTCGGGTCGGGTTAGGTGCGTTAGTGCTTGTCTGACCACGTCTGGTTTTGGGTTAGTCGTGTTGGACCACCGGCGGGGGGGTCTGATGACGTGAGCCCCCCCCCCATTCAAAGAACAGCCCCCCCGTGGCAGTCGTCGCACTTGCCCGCGTGCGTATTGTCTTGGCAACTTATCTCGGGCGACCGCGATTCTCGTGCCGAGCGACGAAAAACTTTCGCGAAAAACACTATAGATGTAATGAAAAAAAAAACCCCCCGAAAATTTCTCCACGTCGCAAACTAGAATTACACCGCCTTCGACGTGTTCGTTTTCGTAACCATACGACGTTCTCATAAAATTCCAGTAAAACTTACCTATAACAAAAAAAAAAAAAAAAGGTATAAAAAATTAAGATAATAGGAAAAATTTTATCACTTGATGCACGGACGTTACGCGTGATCACGAGAAGGTACGTATTCCACTAAAAAGTATGAAATAAAAATGAAATTTTCACAAAAAAATATCACCGACATCATAAAACACCAAAAGGAGTATAGTACAATTAGATGAAAAAAAAATCACTTTCTTTTTTTGAAGTACGTGCTGTTCAAAAATTTGTTTTTTTATTAGTGTCGCTAAATACATGTTGGACGGCACCGACTAAAAAAAAAAAAAACCGTTTTTTTTTCTTTTCATTCAATTGTTTGTTTGTTTTATCAAATCGATTTTATAATTATATTTAATTTTTTTTTTTTTTTGTGTATATTTTAGTGGAACGTGATTTCTTTCTGTGTTCACGCATAGTTATTCTTACCGTGTGTCATTTGCAACTCATATAATAGTTACCGTAACGTTTCCACGATTTTCCTGTAAAATATTTTTGGTTTTTATTGATTTTTTCAAAAAGCACTCGAACGATTTCGATAAAATTTACGCGGGGTCACCCTTGAAGTATATCGAACAAACAAAGAATCATCGAAATCGGTTCACGTTAATCGGCGGAGTAATTGACACGTAAATAATATAAATAAACATTCTGCGAACATCGTTGAATATCCTCCTCCTTTTCTGCAGAAGTCGGTTAAAAAAAGAAAAAAGTACTAAATCGACTAAATTTCAGTAGAAAGGGGTCGTTTTGAGAGGGTGTCTTTTGTGGTGGACCCTATTTTATTTTACGGAACTTATAAATATTGTTCCGACCACTAGAAATAAAAGTTGACTATTTGCCGGTTCTAGTGCTGTCGCGACTTGGGTTAAGAGTTTGAGGTGGATAGTTAAAGTAAAAAATGTTTGAAAATAAAATGAATTTTTTTTTAAAAATGAATATATAGATTTGGAGGAGTTGAGTCGTGCTAACTGCGTGAATTCACGATTTTTTTGATTTTTTAAAATTCACTGGCCCGCATCAAATGTTCGCAATCCTATTTAAATTCTGAAATTACGCCCCTGTTTTAGTAATTTTTCACTTGTTTGCGGTCACAGCGATACCCGGACTTATTTGTCGCTTACGTCGTTTGAAACTGTAAAAGTTTCTTTCAACCCATTCAATGAGAATGATATTTTTAACCAAGTACACAGGTAGGAACTTTTTTTGAATTTTAATGGCAGCATAAAAAAAAACAAAGAAAATTAAATCAACAATAACTTCAAACGTTATTAAGATGTTGATATATTCTTAGACGTTACGATTCCGAATTTATTGAATCATAGTCACCAGGATAAATAATTATCTCAAAAAACCGTCGAACAAAAAAAAAGTCAATGAAAATTTTCTTTTATAAAATAATAACCAACAATCGGATTGAATTTAATTAAAACAAAAGATTAATGTATTGTTTTAATAAACCGACTCTTAAAGAAAAGATTATATTGTATACAGTATTCGTGGACTCGAAAGTTATGAAACAAGAAGTTACCTTTTGAATGGTTCGCAATTAAATTTAATAATATAGAAGAGCGTTCATGAAGAAAATAATTTATTTGTTAGCGAAACTTTCTTTGGAAAAATCTGCAAACTTTGTTTTCTCTTTGTCCAGATGAACATAACATAAAAATATTGTATAAACAATAATTGACTTTCTATAAATGATGAACTGTACCCGATTCAGTAACGGCAGTTGTGGAATATATTATTTTCTTACTTATTTTTACTAAACGAAGTATTTTTTTTTTTTTTGAAACTCATTGTAGCATGTTCCAATGAAAAAAATTTATAACATGGTACTATTCATAAAATGTATTTTCCAACGTACGATTCTAAGAAATCATTTGCCTTTTTTCGCTGAAAAATAATTTAAATAAAAACAAAAGTACTTATAAGTTAAATTTAGTTAGTAATACCGTTAGTTATGGAACACTAGCATTTTTTTAAGAATAAAATTGGTCAAGGAACTTTTACTTGTAATGAGAAAGTTTTACGTTTTTTTTTTTTATCGGTAAACTACTGTGTTACTATGACGTCAATTAAAAGTCATGAATTTTCTTATAGTTATAAGTGTTTTGCCGAAGAGAAAATTGATAAGATTAAACGTACAAAAATGTCAGTTGAAAGCATTTTTGTTTTATAGTATTTGTTTAAATACATGTAAAATTCGATCGAGTATCCAGATACGTTACAACGTTTAAATAGTTTATCGTGAGAAAATGTAACGAGTTTGACCAGCTTCTTCATTAGATCTTCCTTGTTTTTAAGATACTTTCAAAGAATGCAACACAATTCTAGTCGTTCAAGATATTTACACTGTTAATTTTTCGATATTTCATACGTTCAAGAACGTATTATTAGGTACGTAAATTAATAAATATTTTTGAATGCAGAATTTTCTCGGAACAATTATAAAATTTCAAATTGACCGTAATGTATCTACAACTACACAGACAAAATGCGAATCGGAGAAAATCATAATGGAAAGTATTATTGAATTTTATCTAAATATGGACGTAAAAGTAAAAAAAAAAAAAACTCATTTAAAAACCATTACATTTCATCTTCGATAAGAATGTACGTATAAAAACGTATTTTGTTACGAACACAATTTATCATGTTATTATTGCCGTGTAAAATCTTAGAATAAAATACGAACTCTTACTTTGTAAACATTTCAGAGGAATCAGGTATACAGCTGTAATAGACTTTCATAATATAACGCAACGTAACGCAACGAAAAAATCATTTTCTCGAAAATGTATCAACGCATATTGTACGTGTACATCCTACGCAGCCAATCTGTAAATCGTTTTACGTTTAACGCATTTTTCAACAAACCTTGTTTTTTTTTTTGTATAAACTTTTGGAATTTTTTTTTTTTCAACCAACTTTATTCGAGCGCGAACACATTTTAACGCTTCGTTTATGTTTCAGAAATGTGTATAAACATTTAGGTCTCGTTTACAAATCGTTTTAAACGTATGTAGCCATCGAAACAGTTTACAAAACGTTTGTAAATTGAAACGATGTTTTTATATAATATTTTGTGTGCATTGCAGTTAAATATACACCCGTCCTCAAACATTTTTTTAGCTTACCAAAATTAATAAACGGCAAACCAAAATTTATATTTTGCTTTATTTTTAAATAAATCTATAACGCTAACAGATAGCAGACTTTTCCTATAATGTGGTCGATTATGATATAAACGTTTGGTTATGTTTACGAATGCACGCCGTATGAAAATAATTTCATATACAAACTCAATCGAGAGACAAAAAAAAAAAAAAAAAATTATTAATTAGTTCAGGTACGTTTTCGTGTCGATGACTTTTATACGGTATTAGCGTTAAAAAAACCTGCCAAAAACTATACTTTGAAGAGTAACAAATAAGAAAGTTATTGAAATAGGTAAAAGTGTATTCGAAAATTTTTGAGCCACTTTAAAATTTCAAAGATTGCCATTTTCGTTGTGGTTTCCGTTTGAAAAAAATTTAATTTTTGGCGAAAAGTTTTGAAACGTTAACACACAAGATTGTTCGCACGTGTGTTCATATGCTACAAAAAATTTCGAAAAATCATAATTTTTTTTTTGTCCTTTATAGTTGGAAAATGGTCGAAAATTGGTCAAACCTTATTTTTAGAAGAAAAATTCAAAACTCGAACAAATTTGTCGTTTAAGAATTGAAATCGTAATATATATGGAACAATATTCGTTATCTGATAAAACAAAAATTCTAAAAAATCCGTCCCGTAGATTCTGAAAGCGTAAAAAAAAAAAGTATTGAAAAGCCGTGTAATTTGGTTATAAAAATGATGAGCACTATTGCGCGATCGATACTAAAATCGTATTAATTATTTTTCAAATAACGGTCCGAATGGTTTGAAATTTTCACACGTTGTGTCACAACTAGTGTTTTTTATACGATAATGTGTGGTTTTTTGGAATTTTCGGACCGTTTTCGTCGTCGCATTCGGTTTTTACCGGGACGTAAATTAAACGTCTGCAGAGCTCGCTCAGAATCGAATTTTTCAAAGGCGCAACGGTTTATCGCCGCTCTCGGATAACGAACCACAATTTCCAAACCCGCCTGAAGCTACTCCGTCAAACCATCCGCGTGATCTTGGCTTTTTTTTTTTTGGATCACAGTGTGTCGGCACACTCTATGTGCGGGTGATTTCGGTAGGGCGGCGAACGTGTGATTTCCGTGCGTTGCGGGATTTTCTGTCGGCGCGCTACATTCATATAGTAACTATACCATAAGCTTTTCGACTCCGTGTTGACTTTCTCGTGTTTGGCGTGCGAAACGCCGAAAGAGATTTTCAAGTCCATCGGTTTATTTGCTCTTTTTTTTTTTTTTATATATTTTAAAAACTTCTATATCGTAAACTTTTTTCGGGAACCGTGCGGAATCTTTTAAAAAAAAAAAAAAATGTTTTAGCTTCTAATTTATAAAACAATCGTACACACAGAATATACGAAATTAATTTTTTTGTTTTCAAAGGACGATGTACATGATGGCTCGGTGATTTTCGAAACGCCGTAGTGAAAATTTTTTTTCGGTTATGCGCGTCCCCGGGGGGCTCGGGTTGAAAGACTACTACTACGCGGGCCGTCCCGTCCCCGCCGGCGTCCGTGTCTGCCGTTGACGTTCACGCTTTTCCGCGACGCGAATAGTCAGACTCGCGCGTTGACAGTTAGGTTGGGCCACCGGGCTATACGTTGAATAATAATATCCGATAACGTCATGTCGTCCGCGAGTGTGTCGGACAGGCGCACACGTTCCGCTTTGTCGAAAACTTCCGACGCGGCTCTTGTCGAAAATGGTTGACGATGATAATAATATGGCGGCGGTGCGGCGAAGGAGGCGAATCCCGGTGTTTGTCACCCGAACACAGATCAGCAGAGAGGTCCCGAAAGGTCCCATAAGGAAAACACCTGTTGCGATCTCGTCCAGCATTCCGATGATCCACCTGCGTGTAGTACTTAAACCATGACAAACGGTTTAAGTTTGTTCTTACGGGTTCAACGAGTTCGCCAAGTAGCCGGTGGCACCCCAAAGTTATAAAACGCCGACGCTATGTTGGACTTTTTTTTTTTTTTACTATTCGTACAATCCGTTCTCAAACGGAACGTGAACTAAATCGTGGCGAAACTATAAATAAATCCTTTAAAATGCTCGGTACACGAAAGAATTCATAAAACACACTCTTTGCCTTAAAAATATATATATTGTCATGAGTAAGGTCCGACCTTGAATTCGGTACACTCGTTTCGTCTTGTCGTTACTCAAAATAGAAAAAAAAAAAAAAAAAATGAACTTGATAACGTCCAATACAAAAAAGAATTTCTTCCATCACTAATACACTAGAGACACCGTTTATGTTGTTGACGAGCCTTGACTCGCTTCGTACAAGACGCCAAATAGCGGTTACTGTGTTGGCTTATGATGTTTTAAACAACCCATTCAACTGTCCTCCTGACCTACTATCCGAAATCGGGTTTCACGGCCTGTGTAGAAACACACAAGGAACACTAGATCTTTTCTAAAGTATAAAGTACCGATATAGTGGAAACGATACGTTCTTTTCGAGAGCTTTGGTCTCAGACAACAAGCCATCGACCGATTTTTTCGTAGTTTCTCGTAACATATTTAAGGCTTTAGAAGTAATAAAATTACTATAATAATTTCTGTTGTGATCGTGATAATCGTGTAATGTTTATACACCCACTCGTCTTATACACTCGTGTTATCAATATTACAATAGTGATTAAGATCTTGTAGAAAGTGCATAGCCCGTCAAAATAAAATAGATGACATATTAAACACGCGTACAACAGAGAGTAGAGACGCCCCCTCGTCGGAGTAACTACCACACGACAAATAAAAGTTAAAAACGATTTTCTCCAATATTTTTTAACGTTATTCACGGCTGATTTTTCAAAAAAGGCATACAATTCGTTTAAATTAAAACAAAATGTCACTA
This sequence comes from Hormaphis cornu, assembly GCA_017140985.1. Classification (NCBI taxonomy): domain Eukaryota; kingdom Metazoa; phylum Arthropoda; class Insecta; order Hemiptera; family Hormaphididae; genus Hormaphis; species Hormaphis cornu. Next base: position 2,122,326 of record CM029365.1, read on the forward strand.
TAACATCAATTAAATATCGAATAACTGAATAAATATATGAAAAAAACAAATTACGAATACAACACGCAGTACGTAGTTATGAGTAGTAGATAGTACAATTTTTTATTTTTTAGATAAACAGCCACGATACCATCGCCTGTTTGTGGTGATCCTCTGGAATAGACGCATACGATTGTAATAATTGAAGGATACGGGGGTTGGGACGATGATTTAGGTTTTTATTGAATTGTTTTGTAGTGAAACTTGACTGATTCGGTGACGTCGAAGTCTGAGTGAAAGGTATTATTGGTGACATTGAACGGAGCTTTGGGGATGACGCGAAGGACTTGAAACCTATTTGTTTACACGGTTAGCGTTTTTGATACTTTGGCTGAGCCCCGGAGCCGTAAGCCGTACGACCGGATGGCTGCGAGTAATAATAGTTTATACGGTAATTTAGTAGGTGAACAAACAATTTTTAGAAGTTAGGAGCGGCCGAAGAAGATGAAGACGATCATTAAGTGTTTGAGTTTTACATTTTTTACGTGAGCTGACCAGGCAAGTCGACGGTCAATGTTGACTCCAAAATATTGGTTTTTTAAAACGATAATTGTTTATTTTTTTTTTTTTTCATATGTAACATTGTGGAAAATTCGACGTATAACAGTAAATATAATCAAGGCTCGGCAAGTAAACAACTTTTTTTTAACTCGTTAAATTAAATCGATTGAAAAACATCAATTCAAGTTCTTTAATTCTTTTAAAAAAACATTAACTTATTAAATCATTAAGTCAAAAGTTAGGTAACGAAAAAGCAAGTTAACGAGTTTATTAACTAAAATCGACTTAACTTTTTAATTTAATGTTTACTAGTTACGAGTTAAAGCCCAGCCTTGGATATAATAGGTAGAGGATTTTAGTATTTAAAGTGATTAGGTAGTCAATTAGCTTCACTACGTCACCTAACAATTATGAAAAGATTATGACGTGTCACGTTTTGCTGATTTTGCGATGTGAAAAAATTGTCGATTTTTATATGCCAAAAGTTTCCTAGTTTCTTTGTCGAGCGAGATTTGAGATTTTGAATAGTTCTATGCGGGGGAAAAAAAAAAAATAAAAATTATATTGAACTCCATCAATTATCGTTGAAAAAAAACTTTTCAATGTAGAAAAAATTTTGAAAAAGTATTATGTGCGCATGCCATAAAAAATGTTAAGTTTTGGTCACATTGTTTATAGTTGTTACGTTTAGTTACTTAAATTAACATGTCATCAGGCTCATTAAACGTTTTCCTTAAAAACAGAATCTCTCCTAATTGAACATTAATTTACTCTGTTTTTTTTTTTTTGATTCATTGTCTGTACCCGATACAATTGCTTTTATCTCGTAAAATTCTAAATGACGTGGTTAGAATGTGTTCGAGCCGATGGCGTATAATATTAATACGCGCACACCGGACACC